>JAQBSW010014761.1:0-11051 GCA_029291075.1 Eudiplozoon nipponicum | reverse complement strand
GATATTTTCGTTGTCCTTAAGAACAGGTCGCAATCACGAACATTGCCTCAAAGTTTCAACGAAATGCATAAGAATATTGGTTTCACGTCAGAGCTCGATAAAGATGATTGTTGTAAATAAAGAAACTGATGGTAAATTTTAAAAAATTACCATAAAACAACCTGGTCAGTACAGTATTTGCATAACAGCATTTTTGTGCCGTTTCAATATAAATTATCAACAGTTCGTAGCTGCTTTTCAAGAATTGACAGGTTGGTTAGTCAAGATTCTAAAGAAAATGAATATAATAAATCAACTAACGATTTAATGTCGAATGGTTATCAGAGACAATTAATTGACTCAATTATTAAAAGGGAAGGATAACAAAAACAGATGTATTTCGGACCAGACAAGAAAGCAGTCTACCTGAACATCCCATTTAAGGGGCATGCTATTTCCTTAATAGCACAAAAGAAAGTTTAAGCGGCATTGACATACACATTTAATGCAGCTAAACTACGAGTGTTATTTAAGTTCACACACTTGCTGTTACCAGCAATAAAATAGAAACAGCTGTTAACGCCAAAATCTAATATTATTTACCAATATACATGCGCAAGTTGTCGATCAACTAACGTAGGCCGATCGACCAGACGGTTTAATTACTCGAATGAAAGAACATTGCAACTTAAGCGCCTGTTTTAAATCAAATGGTGAATTCACGTCTGCAATTCAAATAATCACTAAATGCAATACCAAAATGGAGTTAACAATATACGAAAAATTTTGAAAAAACAATTTGCAGCTGGATTTATGCAAGCAGAAGAAGCATTCTGAATTATTGAGCTTGAACTGGAGGTGACGAATTATCTTGTTTTGCCTTTTAATTTATATATAAAGAGATGTTCATTTTTAGATACTTGAGAAAGGAAATGTGAGAGCGGTTCTTGTATCTGATTCAATTTCTTTTTATTTTTGCACATCGAAAAGAATTTTATGAATTTTACTAAGACTAAACATTCAAAGAATATATATATATATACTTATATATATATATATATATCACTCTATATATATATATATATATATCTCAACCATGTCTCGATGGCCGATCGTACATGGGCTAACGGGGCTATGGCGGTGGTGTCACCAGGGCGTGGTGGATTTCCGACCGGCAATCGGATCTCCTATAAAATACCACATGAGCCTGACGACGGCACCATGACTCGGCGTGTGTTCCCCGCCACAAAAGGGTTCAACAGCCACAGGATTGCATGGACTCCTGGACAGTACCCCGTACTTCCGAATGGCGAATGAGCTCTCAACAGCCAACGGCAACCATGCAACTTACTGCTGCCTTGCAGACTGCGCTTGGATGTGCAAAGGCTAGAGGTGCGTCCTCGATCAAAAAGCCGAGTGGTGAGGGGACACCACTTGTACCAAATTCTCAAGAAACTCCATCGGAAATATTGAGCCGGCTTATCCTCCAAAAGGAGTCAGTCGCAGTAAAAGTAAAGTAATATATATATATATATACATTCAATTATGCAATAAGATTATTCTAAGCTTACCTTTGTGACAAATTAGTTAAATAAACAAGCAGGATTAAATCAAGACTATCATGAAAGGAAGATATAATCTCATGTGCAAATTTGTGTGGTGTATACTGATGACTCAACAGTATGAGCCGGTATTCTGCCCGATACACACTGGATATTTTGATAAAGAATGAGGGACAATTATACGGTAAATCTCTTATTCGGATGTGCATACAAACAAAAATGGAGTTAACTTTATATTAGGTATTCGAAAATGCGACTCCAAAGCCAACTCATCATATATAATATATGCGTATACAATGGTTGTCTAGTCGGCACATTTGCCAACAAAATGGAATTAGAGATGTTAAATTTGACCAAAATTGAAAATTAAAATTTCTTTCTAACACAAGTTTCTCCAGCAAATCGATACATTCTGATATTTTGCTGTAATCAAAACTCATTTAATTAAATATATAATGGTGTATCCATCAGGCCATATTTGAACTAATTTTTTACTAGGAGCGCAACACCTAAAACACAATTACATAAATATAAGTTCTCCGCGACAAACAGAATACAATCATTACGCACTTAATTGAGCTCTGTCTCAATTACCGCGAAATGTGATGATGGATATCGATCACGGCCAGAGTGTACGGACTTGCTGGAGTATCGGGTATTCATTTATCATATCATGAAATCTATTGTATTGGTACCATGTACCAACTTAGCAAACATAGCGCAGCTATATATCGTATGAGTTGGCTTGAAATCGGATGGTCGACAACTAAATGAACTTAACTCTACTTCTGCATTTATACACACTCGAATAGTAGATTGTACCGTCTTGTTGTCCCACACTCCTTAATTAAATATATAGTGGGTATAGGGCGTAGTTCCTACTCCTGTTGGTGAGTTATCAGCAAGCACGAAACCGTGTGTACATGAGATTATACCTTCCGCTCATTCTGACTTTGGTTTATTCCTGTTGTCCTATTTGAACTAATTGGCCAAAATGTGCGTTACGCCCAATAAAAAATTATGAAAAGTGATATATGGCCCTTGACAGCGCACCATCTAAGAGGCCACACCGCCTTACAGATGTGGTAAAAATGCAAGCACTTACTTTAAATCAGAGCTCTAAATTTCACCAAAATAGGATGATTGTCGAAATAATACTGGGGAGGTTAGTATTGCCGTCGACGATTAATACATACGACGGCTTCCGTATTACACGACCGAGCGACCACACACATCATAATATATCTCTCATAATCTGATATTATCTAAAATTTGGTCATTATTAGCGCACAAGATTCCAATCTACAATCTAACTTAATTCAAAAAATAAAATCAGAGTTTCTGGCACGTTTATTCTAGTTGTTGAGGTAAACTGCGCAATTGTATTATATTAATATTATTTGGCTGTCGAGAAATCTTTAATGAAGAAAAGTAAAAAAGTTGCGTTTTTAAATCTCAAAGTATTTTTGACGGAAGAAAATTATTGCATTATTTATATTATTTCGCAACGACCGGAGAGAGCGTGCTAGTGGTTTTCAACATTTTTCTCTACTTTCGAAGGATTTCGGGTTTTATTTTGTTTTTATTTTTTCAGATTCTCGGGATTTCTTGTCTGATTTCTTCTCCAGGATACTCCAGGAATCTACCTACACATTATTTTGGAATCTACCTTCAGTTATCAAGGATCTATTTCTAGCCCACCCGATTTTTCCGTTTATTTCTACATTTTAATACCTATTCTTTTTTTTTCGCTCAGCAATACTCTTTCTTTTCCTCTCTTTTACCGTAAACAATATTAATTATACTTCTATCTATCTCCATCATGAACCAAATTTCGTCGCCAGCCCCCATCTCCCCGCTCCTCACCCAAAAGATTATCTCCAATATTTCTGTTCTCCTACAGCAAATGGCGGATATCACAGGATTACTTGGAGCATTGACTGGCAACCTTCCAGTCTCCTCCGTTCAGCCCCATCTGTTGCGCCAAGCAGATACGTTTCTGAATGAGGTAGCCAGGGAGGTTGCCCTGCGAAACCACAACAAGCGAAACCTCTTTCTCTGGTCTCCGCGCTCCCCTCTCTCAAAGGACGATCTGGCCTCAGATCTCATCCGTCAAATAGGGGAAAACTTCAGCCAACTAAAAGAGATCTCCTCGGGAAAGGGCCGAGCCTTCATCCTCTCCTCACACAAAAGACTGTCCGACGATGAGGTTCATCATCTCAAACTACATTCGCCCATCTTATCATCCGGACAAGTCAAACTCAAACGAGACTACACTCTGCTACAGAGGACTCTTGAGAAAGCACATACTCACACACCGGACACCACCCCTCCTCCAGCTCCTCACGCCTTTCCGGGCTGGAGCAATCCCAAGAAAAGCCGTTCAGTTCACGGCGGACTCCTTGGTGACGCACCTTCCTCCAGTCCACCCCCACTCACACCTTCCCGATTTGAAGGCCTTCCCCTCACCTTTAGCCCTTACTCTGCAACCAGTCCCCCTACACTAGCTCAAGCTTTACCACGTCGTCGTGGCCGACCACGCCGCGCTAAGCCTCATAATAACGCACCTTCACTCCCAAACCCGTCCACCAGGTCTACATCCCCTCGAAAGGTTACCTTTGTGACAGATGCTATGAATCAGAAACTGAAAAACGTAAGTCTACGAAGACCAAGCAAAACTTCGACCCAGCCCCATCAAATTCATCTCCCCCTACTGAATCCATCATCGTCCCCACCCTGGACAGTTCCGCCCCAGCTCCTGATCTTTCTCCGTCCTTGCTCGCCCCCTCAACGCACCTTCCGAGTGCCCCCTCGAACCCAGATATCTCGCCCCCTCTTGCTTTCAAACCCTACAACTGCCTCACCCACCTGATAAACGCGGGACAACAACAGAAATCCAAATCGACTCTGACCACTCTATCCTTGTCAACGAGCGGTCTGTCACCCTCATCAGCCCTAGATCTCGCTCAACCCGCCAGCGGAAAGCCCCCGCACGCTTCTCCTCTCCGATCTAACCATCCCTCTCTCAAAGCGCTCTCAGCAATCCTCATCAACTGCAGGTCACTTACGCCTAAAATTAATCAACTACGAGCCTTTCTGTCCTCTAACGAGATTGACATATGCGTTCTTTTTGAGACTTGGCTGTCCCCCTCCATCCATAGTGATGACCTTTTCCTCATTCATGGTTACACGTTCCTTCGCAGCGACAGAACTGTCGGTCGCGGAGGCGGACTAGCTGCCTATGTCCGATCCCTTCTTATGCCCAAACGCTTATCGACATCGAACTCTCAAGGGTTGGAATTTTTCTCGTTTCAGCTACAAATCCTTAACCAAAGCATATCTACCTGCGTTGTCTACAGACCCCCTAATATCTCACTCATCGACGACACTCGCGGGGCCCAACTCCTTTCCACTCTTTTCTCTTTACACTCTGATCGGTACGTCGTTGTGGGTGATCTCAACCTCCCCACGACTAACTGGCATAATCTAGCTTCCGAAAATCACCCACTGCTTCGACTCTTTGCGGATAACCTGCTACACCAATTCGTTCATTTTCCTACCCGAGGGAACAACCAACTGGATTGTGTTCTCTCCAATAACGAGGTGGCCGATGTTCGCTCTCGGGAAATCTTCCCCAATCTTGATCACTGTCAGGTATCCTTCCTCTTGCCTCTCTTATCCTTCACCCCTCGAGAAGACACCCAATCTTTCAGGCGATTCACCAACTGGGACGAGTTCCGCCGACTCTGTGACACAGTTAACTGGAGGGACCTCTTTCTCCCGAACAACCTCTCCTCGTGCTTCTCCGAAGTCCATAACATCCTATCCTTCCACTATAACTCCGCCACCTCTATTCAACAAATATACTCGACGAATAAGATGAACGCTCTGTTTAAGGCACGTGACAATCTCGCACGCAGCTCTCGCCTACGCACATCGTCACTGGCTCGCGCCCTCGCTCTGAGACGCATTGATGGGCTCATTAAACAGGCTATCAACAAACAAGCGCTCCACGTCGAAAAACGCATCCGCTCAACTCCTAACCCCCGGGAAAAGTTCGCCATCATCAAACACCAATTGTTGCAAAAGCCCAAAACCTCATATATCAACTTCTCTCAGTCAGACGACCTTTGCTTCGCTAACGACTATCTGACTCATCTTCTCGACTCATTTTCCTCTCCCACTCCGCCTATTGAGATGGTAGACAACGGAGACTCCGAGAACCTTCGCTGGTTATACGTCTCTCCGGCTTCCGTCGCCCAAGCAGTTAAAGACATTAAATCTAAACACCAATTTGATCAATACGGTGTTTCAGTCAACATGATTGCGCTGCTTGGCTGGAACGTTTTCTCTCTACTTGCAGATGTTATTAATCATTGTGTCGAAGCCATCTATCTTCCCTCAGACTGGCTTTGCTCGACGATCTCTCCCATCCCCAAAAACGGCTCTTCCTCGACCTCATCATTTAAAGATCTCCGCCCCATTACTATCGTACCTTCTTTCACCAAAATCTTCGACAGGATCCTATACAACCTAATCTACCCTTTCATTAAGTCCCATGAAAACTTCTACCTCCTTGATGATCAACATGGTTTCCTGAACGGCCGCTCATCTTCCACCAACTTAGTTAGTATTCTCGATCATTGCTACTCTTCTTTCTCTAAGGGCTTCAGTGCACTCTCCTCTTCCTAGATATATCCAAGGCTTTTGACTCGCTGTCATTTTCAGCAATTGAATCTGCCTTAATGAGAAGCGGTATTTGCGGAAATGTTCTCAATCTTATCAGCTATTATCTTCGGAATCGCTATACAAGAGTAAAAATTGGCAGCAGTCTCTCGAGGCCAACCCATGTCCGATCCGGTGTTCCCCAGGGCTCTGTACTTGGTCCCATTCTCTTCAACCTTGCACTCGCACATATACAGGTTGAAGACACTCTTTTCAAGCTGTTCAAATATGCAGATGATATGGTCATCGTATTCAGCAACCCCACAACTTCCAACCCTTCCTCATCCCTTATATCGGAGCTCCTATCCTCGCTCCACTTGCAGCTCAGCGAAATCGGACTCAAACTAAATCCCACCAAAACCCGCTTAATGAGACTCTCGTCTGATCCATTCTGCTCCATCCCGGCTGCCAACTACCCCCTCGACATAGAAATAATAGATTCGGCCAAACATCTCGGCATTCAATTCTCTAAATCCCTAGACTTCTCCCCACACCTTACACACACTACTTCCAAACTCTTCAAATGAGCCCGTCTGATCTGTTTTAAGACTAACAATCCCACTCTCCAACTCACATTATTCAAGGTCTACGTTCTGCCCCTCATTTCCTACGCCAGCGAATTCTACTGTCCTCTCACCCACGCCTCCTCGTACACCATTGAACAGGTATCCTCCAGATTTCTTAAGCGAGTCTTCCCGAACTGCCTAAACTACAGGGAACGCCTACTTCTAGCTAACCTCCTTCCGCTTTGGTTCACACGTCACCTTCGAGTCATTTCTTTTATCCATAAGATCTCAACTTCCTTACCACTCTCCAACTTTGCCCACCCAAGTCACCACTACGCCACACGTTCTAGTAACTCTTCTATCCAAGCCTTTCATACCCCCACCTTATTTAAAAAAATCTATCTCTTCTCCAAAGCCACTAATGTCTTCAACGCTCTCCCCACAGACATAAAACTCCTACCCAAGCACGAATTCAAAAAGGCAGCCCATCAGTACTTCTTCAACAAATTTCTTTGTGATACGACCGATTGGAAACGAAACTGGTTCCTTCTCAATCCATAACATTTACTCCACCCTATCTTCTTACCTCTCTTGTCTTATTCTTTTTCTTCAAGATTCACTAATACCACCTCTCAGCCCATTCCTAACCCCATTATATCCACGTTGCGGATACTCTACTACGTTTTGCTCATCCAACTCTTTTCTTTTTTTCTTGTTTCAGCGGAGGACCGGAAACCCAACAGCCCTACCGATTCACCAACGGTTCGCTTCGGACTTCGACTCTCCCTGGTCTTATTTTAATCTCGATCACGTTCTACAGATGCCTGCGATCCTTGCAAGACTCGCTCGCCTCAATCCTGCCGACTCCATCAATTCATTCGTCACGACAACGGACTCCAACGGTCGTCGTCTACCTCCGGGCCGCCATCCTTTTATCTTCATCTTCGTTTTCGATCTCACATTCACCTTGAAGATCTGATACTTCACGGACTATCTCCAATTGATCTTGTCTAGTCAAATGGAACTTCGCTTATATTTATTTTTCACCAGATTGAACTATCTTGATGTTACTGATAACTTTTCCCCTCCCCAACCCCCCCCCTGCTATTAAATACTTTGCTAGTCACAATTCCACTCACCTCCACATATCCTACCCTTGATTTGCTATTTGCTATTATTAAAACAACTGTAACTCAGCTCGCATTAGTCACAACAAAGATCAGGTAATTATGATAAATTCTTTACTGGTCGAATATGTAGTTGGTTGAAAAAATAATACTTTAAATCAAGTGTGCGAGCATAAAGTAAACAACCTTTTAAAAAATTTAACTAGTCGTCGAAAAAATAGCAAAACTACTGATATTTCTAGCCAAGTACAACGTATGGAAGACTACTAGAGATGAGGGCCGCATGTCTAACTTTTCTTTCCATATTTATGTATTTTAGTTAGATCCCCGCTAGTCAGTTTGTCGTTGTACTTTGATGATGATCATGGAAGGTCAAAACGCGCCAGTACGTGTGACTGACGGTAGTTTTGCTATTCTGTTCGATGACTAGTTAAATACAATATTATTGGTCTTTACTACAGGCTCGCAAACTTGATTTGAAAAATTATTACTACAACCCGCGCAATCGATGTTTGTTCACTAACCATAATTTGTTCATAAATTATTCTTTGAAGATGGCGAAATTAATTTAAAAGACGCTGAGGTTGATGTCATTTACCGCTCATAGTTAAATTAGCCCAGTTTAAGTACTGTCACCTAGCGTTCATTTAAGACAAATGACTTATATAAACTTTTAGTCAAGCAAGTTTCAGATAATATTTTAATACAATAACTTGAATTAAAAAATTCTATTCAACTACATACCTTCCGGATTGATGTAATTCCAAAATTTATACACGCACTTGAACGGCATAGGAGATGAACTGTTGACAGTAAAAGAAATCGCGGCCAGATGTTTAGAAGGGCAATCTGCGCCTATTTCCGAAACAAACAATTTTAGAACAAAAAAAGAATTATTTCCGTAATTAGCCGAATGTTGGTTGAAAAAAAATTGTTAGCCGAACGACTTGATCAAGTGGCATACAATGCAGTGACCACTACAATTAACGGCATAAAACCCGCGCAGCCAAGTTTAAAGATATTCATAACAACAATTACTTTGATCAAGGTTGCGATATTGATAAAAATACCTGACCCATTATGTACATAAATTTATCAGTATAAGCTAAGAATTGTGTAGAGAAGAAAATAAAATTCATGCAGTAGAACGGTTTCGTCTATATTGGGAACTCATCACATACTGTCCAGAATGTTTTCTTCCATTTTTTGTCGAAAAGCGGTGTGTGCGCAAAATTTGTTACGATTATACACGCTTGTTCTGAATCACAGTAACAAGCACAGCAAACAGACAGAGTGAGTCGAAAAGTCAGAAGAAAGAGTTGCCTAAAATATTAGGCTTTATTCATCATATAATGCAGATATACATGCTACAAGACAAAGCAAAACATGTTAGTATACGAACGGTGTGAATATAAATGTGTGTACAAATAAACAATCATATTATTCTCCTCCACTGCGATTTTTAGCGTAGCGTCAGAGTCGGAACAAGACTGTTATAGTAACAATTCAAAGAGAATTGAGAAAACATAGTATTTAAACATTTCCACTTCGTAAGTTATAAGAATGAACACGTTGTTGTTGATTGATAAGGTTTTCGAGATTCTCTGATAGGTCACGAGCATTTCAGTTATCCGTAGATTCACCATTTGCCTTAACATTATCATTATCGGTATCGTCATTATAGGAGGTTTGTTCATCAGCAACAACCGGTTCATTTTCACGGAGTACCATATTAGTTCCAGCTTCATTCATCAGTGCGTCGGAGCCTTTCGGGGCTAATTGACGGATAGATACTGTATCTTCTCTTCCATCAGAAAACAAATACTTGTGGTGGCGTTAAGGTCTACAACGAATTAACGCGTAGCCTTACAATCAGCAGTTGCATTCGTCAGGGTTGCCCACGTTCCCCCATTTTGTTTAAGTTTGTAATCGATGCTATAATGAACAACAAACCTCGCAGCCAACTTTGACCAACTAAGAAAAGAAAGATGATTCTACTAGACATCTGCAACAAGATCGCCACTGAGCTCGATTCGATGCCATATCGCTAAGGGTTTCTAACCAAGAAATATAGTGCACACGAGGACCCCATCCTGGCAGACGAGTGGGTCCTATACTACACAATTTGGATGTAAGTGACTTCAATTGTTTCTGCCATGTCAAAAATCTGCCCACCTTGTTTCTTACGCCAATTTGGTGCTGGATGAGAGAACAGGGTTCTACTGGGCAATCGAAATGAGGGCATACGCAAAACGTTACCGAGCCAACAAAGTTGATGGAGCTTTATTTGTTTTTCTAACGACTAGCACTTATTGTCAGATCCAAAAATACATCTACGGATGTCAAAGTTAGTTATTCGTTGTCGGTAACCAACATGTGATATACTTCTCAAAGAACGATAATCGAATGCCTGTAAGCGTCTCAAATCATCAACTCTAAGAGGCCAAGTTTCACTAGCGTATAGTAAGACTGCGCGTACGGATGCATTGTAAGCACGACCTTCAAGGCAAAGTGAAATATTCGCGTTTTTCCATAAATGACGAAGGTTGGAGAAAGCTGCTCTAGCTTTCGCGATCCGTATTCACACCTCATCGGACATATTACCTACGTTATTGATAGAGCTCCCAAGATATGTAAACCTATCGACTATGTATAGATCTTCATTCTGCAGTCGCAACGTTGGAGCGAGTGGTGGTGGGTGCAAATTTCACACCGAAAGACGGAACAACGTCTGTTAATCTATCCAATGTGGCCTGGGCAGCATCCCGATTGACGAATAATACTACGATATCGTCCACATAGTCAAGATCGACTAGTTTATCGCCTAGGAGAACTTCAACTCCAACATCCTGGATGTGTGTGATATTTTTTCATAATAGCATCGATTTCAGAATTAAACAAAAAGTGGGAAAGTGGATAATCTTGACGAAAACCACTGCTGGTTTTAAAGTTATACGTTAATTCATTGTAGACCTTAACCCGACGATAAGTATTTGTGTAGAGAGCTCGTATAATATTAACAAATTTTGTGGGCACACCGCTTTTCAACAAAATTTGGAATAAACATTGCGATCCACCTAATCAAATGCACCCTTAAAGTCTAGAAAGACGGCTATTGTGGGACGGTGATATAAATATCTCTGTTCGAGAAC
>JAQBSW010014760.1:0-11052 GCA_029291075.1 Eudiplozoon nipponicum | reverse complement strand
ATATGCGTATTAATGCATAATTAGAATCTTTTTCCAACATGGATATTATCAATACATCATCAAATTACACACTATGCATAATATGTACAGGCAAGTACTTGCCACTCATCAGTAAGTGTCAGGACTACAACGACACTCACTATCAGATATTAAGTCTTTATCCAAAATCACAGGCATTGTATACTCTACAGTATCGCTAGATACTCCAAGATGTGTGAGAATGTATTTAGAACAGATTTCAGTATGGACTAAAAATCCTTAAATTTGGTTGAACAACTTGTACTCATGGCATATTTATTCACGAGAATAAAGAGAGATTGTAGGTAAAATGGAAAGAATAAGATCATGCAAACATACAAGCAGAAACGACACTAGAGAAATAATAAAAATAAAACAGGAAAATAAGTCACATGGGGATTTGAGACTCATTAATGACAATGCACACAGAGCTAGAAACAGTATGAAAAAATAATAAAAGCAAGAAAGTTGAAAAGATATTAAGACATGGTGATTGAAATTAAATTATAATAGGATATTCAAACCTACCAAATCAAATTTGCGTCTAATAGACTCCAGACGTGTAAAAACATTAACGACCTGTTCGATTTCCGTCAATAAGTGAATTGAATCAAGATTTTGATGCAACTGGCGTTCTTCATTCAAAGTAAGATTTCGGTATTCAGGCCATACCAGATGAAATGCCTTTGGGCAAAAGTCGAGAGCGACATTAACAATCATATCTAATTTTGATGAATCTGTTGAGAAATTAATGTTTTGCAAGCCGTTTGCTCCCTCTCCTACGTCCAGACTGCAAGGGTCTGGAAGGCAATTATCCGGAAGGCAAGGGTCCTGAAAGCAAGAGTCCAAAGGGCTACATGAACTTTCAATGGAACCAGACAACTCAGCTGAATTCAGCAAAAGGTGCACTTGTGGATAGAACAAGTTTCCGTATGCCATCTCAATTTGCTTTAGTTGACAACTGACGCTTTGGCTATTATTCTTTAACATCATAATCACATTAGCCTGATTTTCGAGAAGAGACATGTTCTGGTCTTCGGTTAAACGAAATTGTTTTTCCAACTTTCGAATAGTTTGTTTACAAAAAGCGTAGACCTGAGTAGCATTCAAGAGAGCGAATGCATGCATCCATTTCGTAGCTGCGGTAGGTTGGGACAATAACGGTACGCATTTTAAATCACTACCTGATTGAATTGTGATTGAAGACCCGGTAGAAGGGCCTATGTTATCATGATGCAAATTCCAACTGGTTGATCGATCAAAGTATTCGATTATGTCACTCGACAAACGATCGAAAGACTCGTTTATTCGAATTTGCACCGAAGATATCTGTCAAGTATTAAAGAAAAAATACCAATTTATGGAAGATACACAAGCAATATGAATCATCAGACCACTGAGGAAGCCATTATTGACGATGCCAGTAACTTAATTACAGAGAAAATTGTTTTATTGAGAGCTTGATATGCATTTGGGAATGCAAAAAATACTATTTTGAATCTGAATGAATGTTAAATCGATACCCTATTTCAACGCTATAACGCAACACACTGGTGAAATAGGCTATGCATATAATATGTTTTTGACGATGAAATAAAGACATCATTCTGTCTAGTAGGTGAGTGGAGCAGGAGATAAATATTTCCCGTTAAATTTTATTCTGTAGTAACTATTCTGGATTAAATATGAAAATAAAAGGAACAGATTTGACAGATAAATCAGTCTCCTGACAATAATTTACTTATAGATAAATTTGACCCGGTTTGCCAAGACCATGGCTGTCAATATACAGTCAAGACATCAATAAAAGGAAATTTCGAAAAATGCGAATTAAACAGACTCGTGCACTATATGCCTACAGGGCAAAGAGCTAAATGAGTTGCCAGTTGCATATAACAAGCCGAATATTAATTTTGCTAGTAAATATGTAACAGGTATCTGTTTATATGTAACTTCATGCAATACAGGCAATTGATTAAGTGAGTAAGTATGTATTACGTGTTGCGAACCTAGTAACAAATTATTTCAGTTGTGACCAGAAGGATACACCAAAGACAGCATGAACTGACGACTCATCAGTAGGAGCCAGTATTCCGCCCTTTAACTACGTAATATTTGGGTGAGGAGTGTGGGATAATAGGACGGTACAACCTCCTAGACGACGATGAGTCGCCAGTAAGCAAGAAACGAATGTGCATGAGATTATACTTTCCGGTTATGCTGTCTTTAGTGTATCCTTCTGGTCACAACTTAACTAATTAGTTACTAGGTTAGCAATACCTAATACATACTTGCAAATGTATTAGTTCTCCGCAACAAACAGTATTTAACTGTTATATATTGAATTCAATGATGTCATGCTTATCGCGAAATGTGATAATTGATATCGATCAAGGCCAGTGTGTATGGAATTACTGGAGTAACGGGTTTTCAGAAATAGGTGTAATTCTCAATGATGGTGAGCTATAGTATACATTGATATCCATCATGTTGTTATCATGTACCGACTCGGAAACCATAGTGTTAGTACCATGTACCCTTTCGGTACTATAATGTTGGTATCGGTTACTAACACAATAGTCATAGTGTTAGTATCCTTTATAGACTCGGTATATATATTATATAGTGTGAGTTAGCGTTGAAGTCGCATTGTCGTAGACTATAATGTTAGCTTCACTACTGCAGGTTTACACATTCGTCTAGGAGATTTTACCGTCCTATTACACCACATTCCTCACCCAAATATAAAGTGGTTAAAGGGCGGAATACTGGCTCCAACTGATGAGTCGCCAGTAAGCACTAAACGAATGTGCATGAGATTATACTTTCTGTTCATACTGTCTTTGGTGTATCATTCTGGTCACAACTGAACTAATTTGTTACTAGGTTCGCAACACCTAATACATACTTGCATATATATTAGTTCTCCGCACAAAACAGTAATTAACTGATTAAAAGCTCTCAACTTATGCTATCATCAGATTCAAAATTGCTTTGAGAGTTTCGAAGAAATTAAACACAACTGGCCACTTAATTTTTACTCCATAAATTTGTGAATTAATTTTATTATATATAACCAGTTTGATAAGATAAGCTTAAGGAAAGGTTTGCTTATTATTAATAAGTCAGTTCGTTCGAATTAGGAATAAAGAAATCGGTAATAAAGAGAGAGACGAAACTGCTCAGCAATATAAAGGGCGCAATACAACTATAAGAAATCGAATCGGTAACACAGAATGAACGACAAAATTATAAACTATGCGTATGGTGGAACTGCTAGAATCCAGATGAAGCGTTGGTTTGCTGGCTAACTAATCTAATGAAAGAGAACACAGAAAATTGCACATAGATTATGCTGCATGTATACCTTCGTTAAGACAGTTGATATATTAGTATAAAAATGATTTTTTTTACTTAAAAATATAAAACAGTATACGTAAAAGTCTATGCATGAGCGTGTCACAAAATATGCAAAAATGTTTTTAAAACTCTGGTTTGATACACCCAGTGGTTTTTAAGACCCATTTTCTGCCCATGCTTTCACGACACAAGCACAAAAATCAATCCTCAAAGGTAATTTTAAATTATCATTGTAAACAAAACTAGTTAAATTCGCTTTATTAAGGCTGTTGTTTTGGGCAAATGATCATTTAAGTTTGGACGATGGCACATAAAGCCCCCAGGCGATATCTCAGCTGGATCACTATACAAACTCATTTGAAAGTTAGAAAAATGTGGGCGGCAAATCCACCTCGATTGCATTTAATATGTCATTGAAAAAATATTTATTTACAATGTAATTATGAAATGTCCCAATTTATATTCGTGATGTTGATAAGTGAAGAACTTTACAAAGTCTTTGATCAAGAACAAGAAATTTCTGAATTATACTTATTTAAATAAAAATTAAATCAACTTTTAAATTGATCTCACATTAATGCCGACATCGATTTTATGTTGGTCTGAAGACAACAAATTTTGTGATATATGACTTTGATTCTGTAGCTGAAAACTGTTGCTTTCAATGCCAACACCGTGTTTTATCTCGAAGTCACTGTCCATATAGCACAAGTCTAGATGGTCTCTTAATGAGCAAATTAATTTCCGATAGTTTAATTGCGCTGAGCGCATCCATTGGAGTTCGGCCGCAAACTCAGTCCATAGGTGAACACAGTTGGTAACCGAAGCATTATCGTCCAGAGGATTCGACCCCATAATACGATGTTGAGCTACATTGTTGAAACTATGTTTTTCTGCCAAAGACATCGAGTTTGCCGTGTCGGTCAAAAAATCAGTTTGAAACAAAGATTGCACGAAGCACGAATTTGCAAAATGTGATTCTGAAACGCCATGAGCTTCCGTCGAGGAGAATGCTGGTGAAGTGTCTTTTCGTGCAAGCAGCGCATTGAATTGACTGGCTATGTTAGAAAGGCTAACAAGACGAGATGTGGACTCGGACAAATCTGTATAAAGTCCAACACACGCACCGGAAAAATCTTGTTCAAACATAAATTTAAACAGTGTATTTAAAAATATATTGCACAAAAGTGGCAAAAAACGATATTTCTGATCATACCGCTTTTCCACATAAATGTAATGAAAACCGATATTTCACTATTTAATGCAGAAATAAAGAAAAGAAGGAAAACATAAGTGTAATCAAAAGTCATACTTGATGGATTGCATTATAAAATTCTTTTATTTTAAACAAGAGACATGTGAATCTAGCAAGACATCTTTTAATTTTCTTGGCGAGCAAAAAATGGCATATTAGGATACCAATCATTTTAACAAAACCAAACTACCCCCTGATGCACGTACTAACGCATATTAATTTTTAGTTGTCCCCATTTGAGCACGATAGTAAATTGATTAATGTTGATCAATCATATATATCTATAACACTGTCATTATGCAAATTTTGAAGATTTCCCTTTGCTTTATCACAATAATTATTTTACCGCATAAATCATTCTATTATAATATTAATTTATTAGCTGGTTTACAGACACACATATATGAACATGCATATATACATGCATGCATACATACATACATACATACATACATATATATACATACATACACACATACATACACACATAAACATACATGCATACATGCATACATACATAAATACATACATATATACATACATACATACATACATGCATGCATGAATACATACATACATACATACATACATAAATACATACATGCATACATACATACATACATACATACATACATACATACATACATACATACATACATACATACATATACACATACATACATACATACATACATACATACATACATACATACATACATACATACATACACACATACATACATACATAGATACATACACACATACATACATGCATGCATGCATGCATACATACATACATACATACATACATACATACATTGATTGTGTCATTGTTGCCTAGCACTTAGTTATGCTTTGAGTGTGTTTCAAAGAAAGGCAGATGGCATGCAAGTATGCAAATAAAACAAGCCACAAAGTTAAAATGGCAGTTAGCAAAAGTCTGCAGAAAAGTATATAAAATTGTTTGAAGCTGCTAAAAGAGGTAGGTTTACATGAACAATCTGTTAAGGCGTTTGAAATAACAACAATGCAAGATTAGTTTAAATAGGACCAGAATGATAAAGCAAAATCAGAATGAACGAAAAATATAATTTGATGTGCAAATTTGTTTCGTGCTGTCTGACAGGTCATCAATAGGAGTCGGTACTACGCTCTATATTCATATTATAGTTGGTCAAGCAACGTGGCACCATTGTACAGTACAATCTCCTATACAAATGTGCATAAAAGTAGTAGCGAAGTTAATCTCATACAAAGTCTTTAAAAATGCGAGTTCAAAGCCAACTGACTATATATAAAATATGCCGAGACTATAGTTGCCAAATCAGTAGGCGGTACCAACATTATAGTTTTCGAGTCGGCAGTAGGTGCCAACAAGATAGATTTCAAGATATGTTAAGCTTCAACAAAATTGAGGATAAAAGATACCTCTCAATCACTGTTATTCCATCAAGTCCTTACACTCTGGCCTAGATCGATATCAGTTATCGCATTTCGCGATAATTATGACATCATTCAGTTAACCGTATAATAAGTAAACCCATTTTGTTCAAGAGCATTAATTAATGAATACAAAATTGTACCTTTCTTTTATGCCGAATTTGGTTTATCCTTCTGGTCATATTTTAAATAATATGTTACCAGGTGCGCAAAACCTAATATAAAATTATATATATCCATAAAACTTCGTATGTGGCTAACGCCGTTCTGTTATTGCTTTCAGTAATTATTTTAAATGCTATATCTGTAGAAGATAGTTGTGCGGTTTCTACTGTGTTGCGCAATTGCAGACGCGTATGCACCATTTGATTTAAAAATGGCGTTCAAGTTGCATCGTCCTCTCTTTCGAGTAAATAACCGTCTGTCGATCGGCATAAGTAAGTTGATCGACAACTTGCGCATGTATATTGATAAATAATATTTTATTTCGACATTAACGGCTGTTTCTCCGTGATTGCTATTAATGGCAAGTATTTTACTTTAAATAAACCTCGTTGTTTAGCTGCATCTAATTTTAGTGTTATTGCAACTTCAACTTTCTTTTGTGTTATTCGGGAAACTATTTAAATGGAATGTTCAAGTACACTGCTTGCTTTTCTGTTCCGAAATAAGTGTTTATGTTTACTTCTCGTTTTAATAATTTATTATACACACAAGGAACACTAATTAATTCTTACGGTGAGAAGGGATAATGTACCAATATCATTTTTTTACATAATTAATAAAATATTTGCATTCAAACCACAAAAACTTTAAAGAAATATGTTCTAATTACATAATTTGAGGATTATATTACCTTCCAAAATATTGTTATTTTTAGGACTGTTTTGCCCAAAGTGAATCCGAAGTTCCTCCAAATATCTTTGCAGCTTCACCAAATCTTCCTGGAGTTGTAATTGTTCGTCCAAATCAACAATTAACAGTTGATGCAAAGAAGTAAGAATCTGACGATACTCGTCTACACATTTGATTAGTTGGAGCACCAACTTTGATACAACAAATGGCCTCAAACTTAGCAGAGTTGAATGTTGCGGTGATTGTTGGTTGTTACGAGCAATTTTCCTCAGCTGGTTATAAGTTAGCACTAAATTATTTAAGTAAATTACATTGATTAAGCTAGCAAATTATGCAATCAATAATTTCAGAGCGAACAGAATAAAAGCATTTATTTAATGATTAAGCGAATATTGCTTGTACTTGAGGTAAACACCAATCCCATTGTATTGAGCTAGTCGTCGAACAACATGACAAAACAACCGCCAGCCGCAACGCACTGACGCGTTTCGACCTTCCATGATGATCATCAGAGTACGACGGCAAACTGACTATCGAGGATCAAACCGCATTGAATATATATATGGAAATCAAAGTTAGATATGCGGACCTCACCTCTAGCAGTCTCACATACATTGAACTTGACTGGAAATGTCGGCTGCACAATTTCTATGCAGTCACGAACATAAACTGTTTGTAGCTTTTGCCACATATATCATCAAGAATTTTTACCACCACCCGCGCAAACGATTATTGTTAAATTGTATTTCCTATGTATGTATATGTGGCGAAAACTGCAAACAGTTCATGTTCGTGACAGCATAGAAATTGTGCAGCCGACAGTTCCAGTCAATTTCAATGTATGCGAGACTGCTAGATCGAGGGCCGTATATCTAACTTTGATTTCTATACATATTCACTGCGATCTGATCCTCGACAGTCGGTATACCGTCGAACTTTGATGATGATCATGGAAAGTCGAAACGCGTCAGCGCATTGTGACTGACGTTAGTTTTGTTATGTTGTTCGAAGACTGGTTCAAAATTATGGGATTAGTGTTTACTTTAAGCTGGCAAACTTGATTTAAAGAATTGTAACCACCACCCGCGAAATAAATTATTGTTAAATTGCTGGTACTATTGGTGATATTATTATTTAAATCAAGTTTGCGATCTTGATATAAACATATGTCCCATTATTTAACTAAATTAGTAAGTAAAAAACTTTGTATTGTAGAAAAAGTAATACATCTAGTAGACAGATTTCAACTAAATTAGGGACTCTTTATTTTCTGCAAATAATTTGCCGCAGACATGTCTCGCATCTGCGCACGTCGGCTTCGGAGTCTGCTGTACTAGCCACTGAGCCTCTCTGCCGCCTACTACACACAAGATTGAGTTATATACTACTCATTGGTTTTAGAAATAGATTCCGAGGCAGACGGACCCAGGTTCGAGCACTGCCTACGGAAAATTCTGGACAGTGCATGAAAATATCCCAATACCGATGAAATTGACCTACTGGATGAATAGATTTGTCTACGTTATAAATGCTTAGTTTTTATTTAAAGGTGTATGTATGGAGATTGCAACCTTGAAGTAACGAAATGATTTTATGAGATTTTTCAGTAAAAATTTTAATAAAAGAATTCTAAGATTAAAATCTAAGTCAATAATATATTTTTAAGAAATGAACTACACTAAAAATAAAACTGTCATGTTCGCACAAGTATAAATAATTGTGGTGAACAAATTAAAGTAAATAACTGTTAATTGTTGAATTTGCATATATTTACAGACAGACTAGAGATTCTCACTACGGTCAGTTCGAAACCAAAAATTTAAACATAGATGTGAAAATCTATTAATTCGAATGAGATAACAATCAATTACAAAGGACACCGATTAGATAAATTACAAAAAAAAACAAATTTTACAATTGTAAAATTGGTGTGGATCCACGCGGATAATGCAAAGTTCAGAAAAATATAACACACCATTAAATGACATTATTATCAATTGAACTCACTATTTTGTTGCTTAAAGTCTGTTAAATCGTAAATGTCATTTGTGGCATTTTCCTCCAGTTCCGAAATTTTCTGTTTTTGTCGAGTCATGTCTTTTATTTTATTGGTCTGACAACTAGCTGGTGAGTTGAAAATAAATTTTGAATCTCTGTGATTTCGGCCACCAATTTCAACAGATAAAGGAAAGTTAGCACTTTGAAGCATGACGATGCACTTTCGGAGCAATTGGTAGATTAGGGGCTCATATAGGCGTAGATCTGTCAGTAAATACTTCACATTGTTGAATACAGTAATAAAACAGAAATTAAATAATATAATTACGAATGGCCTAAATAATTTCAATTTTGATGATTTGCCACAAACATTAAATGTTGACTTCTTAATTGATATTTAAATTATTATATTTTCGCCGAAGTTTTAAACACGTTCTATATATCTATCTAA
This sequence comes from Eudiplozoon nipponicum, assembly GCA_029291075.1. Classification (NCBI taxonomy): domain Eukaryota; kingdom Metazoa; phylum Platyhelminthes; class Monogenea; order Mazocraeidea; family Diplozoidae; genus Eudiplozoon; species Eudiplozoon nipponicum. Next base: position 1,675 of record JAQBSW010014760.1, on the reverse strand, counting down.
TATTCTTGGCGAAGTCGTGTTTTTACAAACAAATTAATTTTAAAAATAATCGTCTATTTCTTATAAAAACATATTAATCTGTGACATATAGGTAAAGAAATTATGGTTCCCTGCAAAATGTGGTAAGCAGTTGGCAAAATATATTAAAGAGAACTACCAAAACCAACGACAAAATCCGTACTACAGGACGTATCTGCAAACATGTATATTGTAATCAAGGTAATCGGTTAACAATAACAATAATACGCCGTGTATTTTTCCATCGGTTGTACATAAATAAGTAATTTGGCTGAAAGAAACAGTCCATGCCACTGTCAATAGCTTTATCAAGTCATGGGAATTGTGATAAAGAAGGCAATCACGTTAATCTTCAGTTCGCAAACAAGATTTGACGAATATGTTTCGACACTGGTTCAATTAAATAACGCTTAATTTTATTATTTATACACGTATGGCGAAAGTAGCAAACATGCAATACGTGTGATTACATAGAAATTGTACAGCCGACATTTAAAGCTGCGTACAATGTATACGAGACAACAAGAGGTGACAGTCGCATCTACTATTTCTCATGACTTAAATTTGACTTGTGGTCTCATCCACGTTAGTCATATTGACGCTGTGCGTTGTTGATGAAAATGAAAATTCAAAATGTGTCAGCACTGGCTGCTCACAGTTTTCATTCTAAGTTCTGCGATTGGCTCAATAAAAAAGGCTTTGTGTTTATGTCATAATCGCAAACTTGATTTAAAATAACAGACAAATTTTATTGAAAAGAATTTATTGTGAACATAACTGCTTTTGCTAAGAGAATTCCTCCATCGCCCTAAACCAAATGAATTTACCAATTGTAATGGATGTTTAAATGAATCTACATTATAAATTTTTTTCTCGAAATTATATTTCGCTAACACAAGATGTATATATTTTAATTATGAAGTTAACTAATTAGATATAAAAACCAATCACATTTAATTTATCAGTCACAAAACAGCGTATAACTTCACTTAGTCACACATACCAACGCGTTGCTACCCATATTTAATATCGTCATTGCACGACGACAAATTGAATAACACGAATAAAACAGCCATTCTTATTAAAAGCACGGGCAATGAGATATGAGGCTCTCGCATCTGACAGTCTAGGGTATATTATACCTGAACGGAAATGTAGTCACATACGTCACACTATTGCAGATTTTGCCACATGTATAAAAGTTATACAATTAGGCAGTAGCAAATTACTGAAGAAGCGATAGCAATTATTTAAATTAGCTTAGTGAAATTTGAAAATAGTAATCCCGTTTTATTAAACCAATCGCATAATATAGAAAAACTACGATTAGTTGCAAACACTGACGAGTTTTTTCAACGAAAATAGCGATAGAAATATTTTAGCAATGATGGAGTCAAAGATTTATTTATTGTTTTATGCATTTGTGTAAAAAAATTTGTATCATCATCAGCATCATCATCATCATCATCATCATCATCATCATCATCATCATCATCATCATCATCGTCATCGTCATCATCATCATCATCATCATCATCATCATCATCATCATCATCATCATCATCATCATCATCATCGTCATCGTCATCATCATCGTCATCGTCATCATCATCATCATCATCGTCAGCATCATCTTCATCGTCATCATCATCATCAT
>JAQBSW010014759.1:0-11055 GCA_029291075.1 Eudiplozoon nipponicum | reverse complement strand
ACACATGCATGCATGCATAAATACACACATACATACATATATACATTCATACATACATACACACATATATACATACATGTATACATACATACATACATACATACATACATAAATACATACATACATACATACATACATACATGCATACATACATACGAGCCCCAGTCACAACAAATTCTGGCAATTCTCTGACGAATAACTAATATGACCAAACCAGTTTATAAGTTGAAATACGTTCGCCAACTTATACATACATACATACATACATACATACATACATACATACATACATACATACATACATACATACATACATACATACATACATACATGCATACATACATACATACATACATACATACATACATACATACATACATACATACATACATACATACATACATACATACATACATACATACATACATACAGAAATACATACATACATACGTACATATATACATACATACATATATACATACATACATACATACATACATACATACATACATACATACATACATACATACATACATACATACATACATACATACATACATACATACATACATACATACATACATATATATATATATATACATACATACATACATACATACATACATACATACATACATACATACATACATACATACATACATACATACATACATACATACATACATACATACATACATACATACATACATACATACATACATACATACATACATACATACATACATACATACATACATACATACATACATACATACATACATACATACATACATACATACATACATACATACATACATACATACATACATACATACATACATACATACATACATACATACATACATACATACATACATACATACATACATACATACATACATACATATATACATATATACATACATGCATATACAGATAATTAGTACAATTATTTAATGATGCATTTAAAATTCTTCTTTCACCTTGACTCCTGCATGTACAGAACAATATTTTCAGTGTGACATTCAGGCCTATTCGTGTTCATTTTTGTTAAATTATTAATAGTCTTCTTTTTGTTAACTGTGCCATTTGTTAAGAATGGTCTTTTGAGTTTGTTTTAATTCTTCATATTTACATGTTAACTAATTTCTAGTGGGTGCAGGGATATTTATATTTTGAACGTGTTGTAACACCGAGGGAAAAAAGAAATTTTATTCTTGGGAATCATTTGGTGTTTTTCAGGACTATTATATGAAGATAAGACACATTGCGTGTTTTTTCAACATATAATTTATCTTGAAACTGATTAGAATTTTGCTTTGGATCTTATCACAAAAGCTGCGGGCTTCACATATGTAAATTTTTATTTATCCTTGTTGTTAATTTGTCAATTTTGCGAAAGGTAGCAATTTGCATCAATTTCCTGTGTTATGTTACAAAACAAGTAAGCCTTTGGTAGCGGATAATCAAATAAAATACGACATGAAAGCGAAAAATATTTACGTCTTAATGACTTGCAAAGCAAAGAGCTTTAATTAAAAATTGTATTTAGAATTAGTTTATTGTGAATTTATATTTACATCGAGAATAACGTGGCTTATTGAGGCATAAATTCAACATAAAATATTCATTGACAGTGAAAATTTGTAAATTATTTACTAAATTCCTTTTTGACCCAAATAAATCGAAATGTTACAGCAAATTTAATAAGCGATGGAGAATAGGCATTAAGTGAGACTGCCAATTTATTTTTCTAAATACGACAAAAGCAGAAACATCGAAGAATTTATCAGTTTTCTTTTTGAATATTTAGAAATGTCTGGCGCAAGGAGTGATATTTAAACCGTATTTAATTACACTCGCTCCGGAATTTTATATTTTAATGAACGTGCAAATTGCAGAAGCAGCCGTTTGCACAATTTAATAATTTTATTTTAACGTAAAAAATAAATTTTTATCTAATATAAATGTAACATGGTGATCTTTGCTTATGCGTGTCCGTAATCAAAAAAATTGATTGCCTTATATCACAGTATGAAGACCGAGATATTGCGTTTGGGCGAAAATCGGGCTTATCAGAATGGTTTTAGCTGTATAAGCAAGAGTTAATACAAAGGCTTTGCTTCAATTTAGTGCGTACTGCTCTATAGGCATTAAAAACAGCATTTTTACTTTAGTAGTCAATTTATTCAGCTTAATCGAGCTGCAAATTGCGGTTGTTATGCTGATGTTAAACCTTCTGATGCAGCATCGGATGCTTAATAGATATTGAGTTTGACTTTTAAAAACCCGCTTTTCATCATTTATATTCAACAGCTTACGCGTATAAGCTATGCGTGATGAATATACAATGCTTTAATTTTAGTCCGTGAAGTTAGCCTTCTTGAAAATGCGCTCTACAAAATAAATTTTAACAATATAGATTATGGGGCGAAATATTAATAATAAAACCGGAAATAATATCCATGAACATGAAAGCGGAACCTCGATGTTGCAGTAGTCGAGTTGCCGCCTCATCATGGTCAATTTGGAAACCAGCAGTATTGTAATTAAACGAACATAGGTTGCGCGGGCGGTGATAATATTTACTATAATCAAGGTTGCGATTTGATATAAACACCTGACCCATTAAGTACTTACATTTTGTCAGTATAAACTAAGAATTGTATAGTGTAGAAAAGGCAATTCTTAGTTTATACTGACAAAATGTAAGTACTTAATGGGTCAGGTGTTTATATCAAGTTCGCAACCTTAATTATAGTATAAGCAGTATTGTAGACAAAATGAAACCGTTTTCTTTAGCCAATGTCGCAAATTTGCATAACGATAATGTGAGATGAGTGTTACTAGATAACAGCTATCTATTTGTAAGCTCTTTCATTGGCAAATTTGGTATTGGTAACTATCAAAGTATAAAATTCTGCCTAAATAAAGGAAATAAATATGAAATATTGCATTATGATTATTCTACTATGGAATTGTATCACGTGGATTCTCAGTATGTTCGCTCCAAGTTTCCTGTTTTTTTGTTGCATAATCTGCGAATTAAATCAAACAAACTCGCCTTCGCTTCCCAAACTTGAATATATTAATCAATAGATATTAAAGACAAATTGCGTTCTGGTAAATAGAAAATGACACTATGTAACTGTGATGTGTATACTTGCTTTAAAAGTAATTTATATTTCAATACACAATTTACTTCACAATTCAAATTAACCTAACATAAGCACTTTAAAAACACATTTCCTAAAGTTATTCAAAATTTAATCAATTTAAAAATTTCTTCTTGTTCCATTGTCTGTCTAGTAACCATTGTATTCCACACAAATTGGGAATGCCTATTTATTGTTAGTCCTGTTTTCTATCTTACAATTTCATGCAGCATTAACAAATACTCTGAGTTTGATATACTTTCTCATTTCTTGGATAACTTGTAGTGCTGGATAGATTATAGTCTAATGGGAAATGTGCAACAAGTAACAATTAATGTTGTGTGATTATAAAACGTAAGATCAAACTTATTTTTCCTTTCCGAGAAAAATCTAATCGCGGCTAGGATTCCAGCCCGAAAAGTGATTCTTATTATGAAGCAGAATTGTTCCTAGTTATCTTTAAATCATTTTTGCAGTAATTCAGAACAAGAGGCGCAATTTATTTGTCAGACTACTTTACTAATTATAACACAATATATAATAGCATACTTTTCACGTCATACTTGGTATGCGGAAAATATGTGACTGATATCCCAGAAACCACAGTGAACAATTTTAGTTGTGATTTTAATACTGTTGTAGAATAAATATCAACTATCATCGTTTGCATTCTTTCACAATTGTTTTCCTAAGGTAACTATTTAGTTGGCTCATTGGATTCAATCTTCTCAAAGTAGGAGTTGATCGAAAATTTGATTTTAATCATTTTTATTCTGGACAATGAACGTCCTTAAGCATCCATCTATAAGAGCGTTTTCCGACCTCCAGCTAAATGTGTATTTCATGTTAACATATCAATATAAAACTTAATTAATAGTAAATTAAAGTTAAATCTCGCAAGGAGACAAAATAGACAAATTTGCAAAATGTTCAGCGTCATATATTTCAAACTAGACAATGCTTCCGTAATAGACTAATTGATCGATTTAAATAAATCAAACTCAAGTCGGATGGATTTTTTGCTTTCTTACCAAATATAGAATGTGCATATTTCTGTTTAACGGAATATATTATGTCTGAAATTTAATTTCAACAGCTAAGTGAATTAGAAAAAAATGAAGTGGCCCTCTAATGCGCTTGAGATAATTTAGTTTTAATTTATTCCGGCAAACGTAATGTGTGCATGAATCGCGGGCTTTACGTTATTTGCCACATATTTGATACCATTGTTTGATTAAGCGTATAAGTTTAAACAGAATCATCTGAAATAATGTAATTATTGAGTTAAATTATATTTAAAATACATTTACTCTATTCTTCTCAGTTAATTTGCGCCAACTTTCGAAATGCAAATCTACTATCATCTGCCGAACGATTAACTTCATAGTTATCATACATAATAATACAATTCTGAAAACGCCGAAAAATTGTACCTACAGATTTCACTGAAGAAAATGAAAATATTTTATTTAAATAATTTAGCGGACAAAATGGGACACAATACTTAATTTTATACAATCCTTTAGTGTATGTATTTCGCGTTCAATCATAATATGTGAAATGTATCGACAAAAAATGTTTATTAATTCCCCAAGACGGAACAGTGATTAAGGCAAATAAAACCATAATGTAAATAGAAATGCATTAAATCTCAGAAATATGGCCATTATTACTTGTGCTGTTACATGCATTTCGATTTTCTTTACCCGACCGTCAAATTTATTTATGTTAATCATTTGAGCAACTATTGATAGAACAGATATTTGCAAAATGTTTTATTTAGCTACATTATAACAATAAAATAGCCAATATTTTTTTTAAAACTGTTACATTATGTAGCCAAACAACCTTTTGCCTCACTTACTGACATGATTCTAGCTCTACCGGTAATCAGCAGAACACCACGTCATACTGACAAATGAAGAAAAACTGTTTCTATTACATAATTAAATTAACTGTGATTTAAAATACCGATAGGCTTACATTCATAGTACATGACTGTAATGATGGTTCCGCAGTTCAATTCATTTGCAGTCATATTTCTCCAGTTTTGCCATATTTATGTCATTCACCTACAAGATCATATCCGTTATTTTATTTGTTATGATTTGAAATTAAAAAACAACACCAACTGGGTAATAAAACATATTCAGATGGAAATGTGAATATATAAATCTGTTCGCAATAAATATTGAAAACATGAAACATTTTGGCCCTCGTTACTGTAACATTTTCATTAGTTAAATATAAATATATCTAAGCTAGAAAATGTATTCGTATGTCCACTTCATGATTATGGCATTGTTTTTTCATGATACTTTTGCGAAGATATTTTATTTAAATGTATCATATATGTAACTAATTATTTTTCGGAACATACATCAAATATGCATTTGTTTTTCAAGATACATCAAGTGAAAACCATTTTTGCCAAGAAATTTTATTTAAATGTACCACGCATGTGCCTAATTATTTTTCGATACATAAATCTATTATGTGACCTTGAGATAAACTAATGTTTTCTGAAAGTATTCGCGCAGTTACGTAGTCAAGAACAATACATTCGCGACGAGTTTGGGTGAAAGCCACATATCTAAATTGCCATAAATTACATACACCTGGCTACTTTATCCGCATTGATGAATATGCGGCCGTTTTCTATTGTTAGAACAACACGGAAGAAACGCGTGATTATACACCACCGACAGATATTTTACCGTGGCATGTTTGCATCGCTTGTATTCAGTTTCACTACGAAAATTTCGGCTTCCTGCTCGGGAAACATTTTTCAAAGGAAAGCAAATCCTACAAACAATTTGACAAATATTGAATAAAGTGGTAAATTCAGTTAAACCGTTCGAGTTTTTCTTACACATCACAAACTCCACTCATTATAGGACATCAATATTGTGTTCTTGAATATATTTTGAAAGACTAAGCTTTTCTCTTACTATTGAAATTAGCAAATCTTATTTAATTTCGCGTACTAAGTAATTTATAAAATTTTAAACCTTAATAGGTTATTATCACTATATTAATTAGCGACTTAAGTATATTAGTAGCATTAAAAAGTTGGTAATTCATCACAGAACTGTTTTGCGCTCTTTGAGTGACATAAATAGTAGTCTAAGATTGCAAAGCATACCTTCCCAGGTTCTAGACCTATCCGCGGGAAATTTTAGTGAGAAGTTGACGAATTCTCAATGAGTACGAAAAAAGTATTCTGGATGAATTGACTTTTCAACACAAAACACTATTTAGTTTATATTAACAAATGTTTGTACATAATGACTCAAGATCGCAAAACTTGATTAATAGAATAATATTTAAACGATTGTGTAGCTTCCATTTTATAAAAATGCACTTTTTCATCTTTAAATGCGTGGTTCATATTTATACAGCTTGTGATTTGATTATGTGTTAATGATATATCACCGCGCTGTGTGTAGGTTAGTTAGTTAGATTTCCAATTATTCCATTGCTAGTATTACTTTGCCAAAACTCGAAAACGTGTGTGACATTACAATAGGCAAAAGACGAATTTGTTTCTGTTATGTCAACAGTTATCGAATTGGTAAATTATTTTTTTGAAATCGCCAATTGAATTATCTTTGCGCATATTTTTACGAAAAAGAATATTAATAAATTTACACAAATGGAACTTTTTCAGTAATAGATTAATTTACAGAATTAATTTAATCAAACTCAAGTCGGGTGGATTTTCTGCTATCTTACCAAATATAGGATGCGTATATTTATGTTTAACGGAATCTATTATTTCTGAAATTTAATTTTTCATCTATGTGAATTAGAAAAAATTGAGGTGGTCCTCTAATTCGCATAAGATATTGTAGTTTTAATTTATTCCGGCAAGCGTAAATTGTGCATGTATCGGTGCTTTACGTTATTTGCCACATATTAGAGAACCAGTGATTGATTATGCGTATAAGTTTACGCGGAAGCATCTGAAATAATGTTAGTATTGTGTTAAATTTTATTTTAAAAACATTTACGTTATTCTTCTATGCTAGTTTGCGCCAACTTTTCGAAATGCAATTGTACTATCATCTGCGAATAATAATAACTTCGTAGGTTCTACTACTTCATAAATAAAAATTTGACACTGCCGAAAATTGTGTATCTATTGATTTCACAGGTGAAAATGATAATATTTTATTTAAAATAATTGCGGACAAAGTGGGACACTATTCTTAATATTTTACAGTATTTAGTATATGAATTTCGCTTTCAGTCATAAGTAGTGATAGTTATCGACAACAAATGTTCAATAATTAACAAAGACGGAGCATGCATTTAGAGTTTTCTTAGACGATGGTCAAATTAGTCTATGTTATTCATTTAGACAATTATGGATAGAATAGATATTTGCAAAATATTTTATTTAGCTAAATTATAACAATAAAATAGCCAATAAATTTTTTAAACTGTTACATAATGTAGCCAAACTACCTTTCGCCTCACTTACTAACATGATTCTAGCTTTCTCGGTAATCAGCAGAACACCACGGCATACGGAATAATGAAGGAAAGCCGTTTCTATTACATAATTGAATTAACTGTGATTTTAAACTCCGATAGGCTTACACACCTAGTACATGACTGGAATGTTGACTTCCAGTTCAATACATTTGCAATCATATTTTTCCAGTTTTGCCATATTTATGTTATTCAACTACAAGATCATATTCGCTATTTTATTTGTTATGATTTGAAACTTTAAAACAACACCAACTGGGTAATAAAATATATTCAGATGGAAATGTGAATATATAAATCTGTTCGCAATAAATATTGAAAACATGAAACATTTTGGTCCTCGTTACTGTAACATTTTCATTAGTTAAATATAAATATATCTAAGCTAGAAAATGTCTTCCAATGTCAGCTTCATAATTATGGCTTTCGTTTTTCATGATACTTTTTGCGAAGATATTTTATTTAAATGTATCATATATGTAACTAATTATTTTTCGGAACGTACATCAAATATGCATTTGTTTTTCAGGATACATCAAGTGAAAACCATTTTTGCCAAGAAATTTTATTTAAATGTACCACGTATATGTCTAATTATTTTTCGACACATAAATCTATTATGTGATATTGAGATAAACTAATGTCTTGCGCAAGTACTTGAGCATTCACGTAGCCAAGAACAATACATTCGCGACGATTTTGGGTAAGAGTCACATTATGTCTTGCCATAACTAATATATGCCTGACTACGCAACTGACAGTAATTTTACTGTAAAATGTGACTAATTAAATTAAAATGGATTTTTAAAATAATTTTATGTTCGCAAGCTTTTAATTCAAATAATTTTTATCAATATGCACGTAATTTGGTTTACCTTCGGTTTTTGTTTTGATGCACTTTCAAATTCCCCGGTCCTTGTTGTGCTCATAAAGGAGTTTGCATTGCTTACATTCAGTTTCACTCATATATTTTGGTTTCCTGCTTCAGATACCTTTGTCAACGGAAAGCACACACGAAAAACAATTTGACAAATATTGAATCAAGTGGTAAATTCATTTTAAAGTATTCCATTAATACTTACTGGCTGATCTTGGGTAAAAATTTTAAAAAAATCGATGCAAACATCTTGTTTGGTCTGGTAATTAATCTATTCGACTTTTTTCGTTTAAATTTCTAAAATTGTTCACGAAGGACCTTGGCTTACACATCACAAACTCCACTCATTATAGGACATCAATATTGTGTTCTTGAATATTTTTTGAAAGACAGCTTTTCTCTTACTGTTAAAATTAGCAAATCTTATTTAATTTTGCGTACTAAGTAATTTATAAAATTGTAAACCTTACTAGGTTATTATCAATCAGAGGAGGCATAAATTAGCACTATATTAACTAGCTACTTAAGCATATTAGTAGGATTTTAAAAAATTGATAATTCATCACAGAACTGTTTTGCGCTCTTTGAGTGACTTAAACGTTAGTCTAAGATTGAAAAGCAGACCAGCCCAGGTTCTAGCCCTATCCGCGGGAAATTTTAAAGAGAAGTTGACGAATTCTCAATGAGTACGAAATAAGTATTCTGGATGAATTGACTTTTCAACACAAAACACTACTTAGTTTATATTAACAAATGTATGTTCATAATGACTCAAGATTGCAAACTTGATTAATCGAATTATATTTAAACGATTGTGTAGCTTTCATTTTATCGAAATGCACTTTTTCATCTTTAAATGCTTGGTTCATATTTATACGGCTTGTGATATGATTATGTGTTAATGATATATCACCGCGCTGTGTGTTGGTTAGTTAGTTAGATTTTGTCATGAAATGCGGAGTTTACAATTATTCCATTGCTAGTGTTACTTTGCCAAAACTCGAATACGTTTGTGACATTACAATAGGCACAAGACGAAATTGTTTCTTTTATGTAAACAATTATCGAATTGGTTAAATATCTTTATGATAACGCCTAATAAATTATTTATGCGCATGTTTGTATAAAACGTATATTTCATAAATATACACAAGTTGAATATTGTCAGTATAAACTAGCATTTAATAATATAGCAAAGTCAATTCATCAACCAGGCTAGTTGCGTTCTTATTGGGAACCTTTCAAGTAGCGCCTAAAATTTTCCGCGGACAGGGTCTAAACCAGCCCCTCATACACTATGTACAGCGTCAGCTTTGTCGCATCCTAAACGCATTTTTTATAAGCATAAACTGCCATTTTAATAAAATCTGCATGCAATACACGTGTAGGACAGGATGTGTTACAAGATTTAAAACCAAACGTTCTCTGCTTGCATCAAAACCACGTCAATACTGACAAATTCTGATGAATGCGAATTATGGAAGAAACGGGTCTAGGTGATGAATTGCGTTTTATAACTTTTGCTATATTTAGCATAAACTGAAATTTTTAAACTAAATAATGTACAAATGTTGACGTTAGACGAAATTCAGCAGCACTTTATATCGTAAGTCACACCCAATATGTGAAACCTGGAGTATATACACCGATGAAAAAGCATAAATTGGTAATTAATTTAAATTTTAACAAACTTTGATGGTTCAGTGGCGCAAGAGATATGTTCCAAGGTTTTTGAAGCATAATAGTGCTGGGTTTAAGTCTTAGTCACGGTAATTCTGGTAACCTCTGTTAAGTATCAATAATGAGCGAAACGGGTTTGAATGGTTTGGGTCTAGTTGATATTTTACATTTGCTAACTTAAACAAATTTAAGTTTGCTGCGGCTAAATATTTATGTGCTTAATTAATTTTGTAAATAAATAAATAGGTTAATGCTTATTGTTAGTGACGAAATTTATAAGCATTTTACCTGATGTGGAAATAGGGGTATAAAATATCTGTTTACGAGAACTTGGCTTTGGATAGATAAACCGGTTAAATTTTTGCATCATCGTACTATAAGCCCTGATTTTCTGTAACCTACTAAATTAATGTGAGTTAAAAAAATCATTTATTTTATTTGGAAACCTTCTCCGATATCCGTAATTCCTGTTCGTATTCGGTAATTTGTGAAAAAATAAAACACTATTATTGATTTAATTGGACTATTTAAATTTGGCTAAATGATTATTTGGCTAATAGCGACTCATATTATATTTCATTAATCATAACAAATGAAGTTATTATTTAAAATATTATTGTGTGTGTGCGGGTTGCGACAACAATTGTTAAAAACAAGTTTACGTGGTTAAGGTAAAAAGCGCGTCTTTTTCATTGAACCATCAATATTGCTTACATAACAAAAAATTATTCGGGCTTACGTCACAAATATAAAAAGCAATTTACCGTCACAACCAAAAAATAGCAAGATTGTCCTAAAAAAGTCACTATTTATATTTCTTGTATCAGAGTATATTGATTAATTATG
>JAQBSW010014758.1:0-11055 GCA_029291075.1 Eudiplozoon nipponicum | reverse complement strand
TATATGTGGCGAAAGCTGCAAACAGTTAATGTTCGTGACTGCATAGAAATTGTGCAGCCGACATTTCCAGTCAAGTTCAATGTATGCGAGACTGCTAGAGGTGAGAGCCGCATATCTAAATTTGATTTCCATATATATTCAATGCGGTTTGATCCTCGATAGTCAGTTTGCCGTCGTACTCTGATGATGATCATGGAAGGTCGAAACGCGTCAGTGCGTTGCGGCTGGCGGTAGTTTTGTTATGTTGTTCGACGACCGGTTAAATACAATGGGATTGGTGTTTACTTCAAGCTCGCAAACTTGATTTAAAGAATTGTTACCACCACCCGCGCAATCAATTATTGCTTAAATTGTATTGCCTATATATGTATATGTGGCGAAAGCTGCAAACAGTTAATGTTCGTGACTGCATAGAAATTGTGCAGCCGACATTTCCAGTCAAGTTCAATGTATCCGAGACTGCTAGAGGTGAGAGCCGCCTATCTAAATTTGATTTCCATATATATTCAATGCGGTTTGATCCTCGATAGTCAGTTTGCCGTCGTACTCTGATGATGATCATGGAAGGTCGAAACGCGTCAGTGCGCTGCAGCTGGCGGTAGTTTTGTTATGTTGTTCGATGACTGGTTAAATACAATGGGATTGGTGTTTACTTCAAGCACGCAAACTTGATTTAAAGAATTGTTACCACCACCCGCGCAATCAATTATTGTTTAAATTGTATTGCCTATATATGTATATGTGGCGAAAGCTGCAAACAGTTAATGTTCGTGACTGCATAGAAATTGTGCAGCCGACATTTCCAGTCAAGTTCAATGTATGCGAGACTGCTAGAGGTGAGAGCCGCCTATCTAAATTTGATTTCCATATATATTCAATGCGGTTTGATCCTCGATAGTCAGTTTGCCGTCGTACTCTGATGATGATCATGGAAGGTCGAAACGCGTCAGTGCGTTGCAGCTGGCGGTAGTTTTGTTATGTTGTTCGACGACTGGTTAAATACAATGGGATTGGTGTTTACTTCAAGCTCGCAAACTTGATTTAAAGAATTGTTACCACCACCCGCGCAATCAATTATTGTTTAAATTGTATTGCCTATATATGTATATGTGGCGAAAGCTGCAAACAGTTAATGTTCGTGACTGCATAGAAATTGTGCAGCCGACATTTCCAGTCAAGTTCAATGTATGCAAGACTGCTAGAGGTGAGAGCCGCATATCTAAATTTGATTTCCATATATATTCAATGGGTTTGATCCTCGATAGTCAGTTTGCCGTCGTACTCTGATGATGATCATGGAAGGTCGAAACGCGTCAGTGCGTTGCGCCTGGCGGTAGTTTTGTTATGTTGTTCGATGACTGGTTAAATACAATGGGATTGGTGTTTACTTCAAGCACGCAAACTTGATTAAAGAATAATTCTAGCCACTATTCTGCCAAGACATTCTGGATTTATAAATTTTGTGTATTTTATCATTCACGCGAAACTATCTGTTCTGTTGAGACATTCTGGACTTATTTTTTGTCCATATTCTGACTACTTTTATGCCTAGATATTAACTTGCGTTGACAATTATTTTTTGCTGTCTAGAGCACGGTCAATTTGGACTAACAGTGAATTTTAATTTACTTTGCAGTATTGTGTACAATAAACGTATAATGATTCGACTTAGCCTTCTCGCATTATCCATTGGAAAAGAATCTGATACAGATCATGAGCACGGCCTTCGACATCAGCTACCAGATATAGGTAGGGCCGGCATATCATCGCTAAATAAGCAGTTACTCGCAAAACCTATTCCAGGCCCGCGTAATATTTTAAAAATAACAAATACTTAGATCTTTGTGTGTAATTTTAACTTATTTCTATAATGATTGCGCCTCGGTACATATGAAAGACGGAAGTTTTGCTGTATTGGAAGACGGGTTAAATACAATGAGATGCATGTGTGTAAGTCTAACATAGATTCCCAAGCTTACCTGTTAGTTTTAAAGTGAGTGTACATAGATAGAAGGTATCTATACAGAGTTATACCAGATTTATTGAATGATTAAAAATAACGAAAGTATAAACTAGAGCGAATGTTTTAAGAGGACTTAAATGAAATCATTTGGACAAAAGGGGGTCATTGTAATATGATGTATAATCTCATAGGCAAATCGTCCAGTTTGGGGCACTTTTTGCTGCCAATTCTGGCATTTATTTGAATACCTATCGACCAGAATGGAGCTGATGTACTTGTCTAATTACTTTTGATACATTGTCAAATACGAGGTTCAGATTGACCACATATCTTTAATCCAGTCAGACGCATTAACAGACTCACATGTTGTCTCTTCTTAATTGAATAACTTTTCAGTTTATATAGGTATATATATATATATATATATGGTATCGTATGTGATTGCAAATGCGTTCAAACTGATGGATGGGCCAATCAACAAGTCTGTTTTAGTCTAGTATTTGTACTTTGTGTGCGTTAGGTGTGGCGCAGGGTCGCGATTGATGTAATTAGCCAGATAATAATACGCATTTTTGGGAAATATAATCGATTATTTGACGAGTTCCGTAAATTTTATACATTATGCGTATGCAATTATATTGTTTATTAATTTAAAACACGCGATATTTAATATTATTATTCAAACAATTTTAATAAAATTTTGCTCTACTTTTCCCTTGAATACTTGTCCAGTCTAATGTGTTATCAACTTGAACTTATATTTTTTGGATCACAATGAATATGGTATTAGACAAAAATAATATTTTTCGTGTACCGTAAAACACTGCCCGCTTACAATTTTCTAAATAATGGATTTTCGCTAATTATAACATATCCAAAACAATATTAGTTAGTTGTGCGCAAAATGTAGTGTTATTTATAAAACTATGGTACAATACTACAAGTATTGCATTCTTGCATCTGTTTAAATGTTATTTTGTGGTTCAGCATAAACATCTTTACACAAAAAACATTATTTACTGTAGAAAAATATTTAGAATTTGTTATTATGAATTCATTCTCCGGTTGGCTACATGGCATATCCAACAAAATGTTTTATGACTTCGACTATCTAAAGTGAAGTCCGCTTTTCTTATTGTGTTGCGCCTGTGGAGTACACGTTCTATTATAAAAGCATGTTGTAGGAATATGTAGTTGTTAACATCACAGCTAAAAATAGTTTATTTTTAACGAGAAACATACATTGTTGGAAATAGTATGTAAAACAAAAATTCTTATCAATGAACCAATATTCATTAATTTTCTGGGCTGTATTGGACAAATAGGAAATACATTTTGAAGAGAGGTAACGCGGACAAAATTCCATTTTTCAGCAATTCTGTCTAAACAATTTAGAATATTATCTGATTGCTGACACTTAAAATAAAATAATTTATCATTACTCAGTTTAGAATATATAAACATCAGCGCAGTATGTGGGTTTGGCATAATCTGTTAATATCCATCTTTTTTAGTAAAATCCTAGCCTGCGCAAATTCTTATTGAAACAGCCAGCGTCTGAATCCCATCCCTGTCAATTAATCTTAATAAACATATTTGTTTCACAGCTTGATTTTTATATTATGCGTTTTATAATGATTGCCAAATGCATTTTATCGGACTAACGTCAACCATTCGTTGCCTAAATGGCTGCCTTAAATTGCCTCGTCATGAATAATGCAATGTTCTGTAATATACATCTTGTCACGGATAATGACAATGATAGCCAGTTAGTTGTCACTGCGTTTTATATCATTTATCAATATTGTCGTATACCGAGAGGGAATTATGGATTTTAAAATTATGTCTCCCAATTTTAGAAAACCTTGGCGAAAATGGATGGCTTTAAACCAACCGTTAATTAAATATTGTTTTATCCTTAATACACGAGTAAGCGAAATAAAATAAAAGCTATACTGGTATTAATGGAAAAGGAACGTTTACCTTAACTGTCTTATGAAAGAACATTATCTTGGAACCATTAATATATATATATATATATATATATATATATATACATATATATATATATATATATATATATATATATATATATATATATATATATATATATATATATATATAAGAACAAACAACGTACCCATGCAATAAATATTTATAATAAACTTATTTCACCTGTAGTATCTACAGTTGTTCTGATTCACAGAGCTCAAGGTTCATCCAATCTCACTGTACATTTGTTGTAAATCCAATTCCTCTTCGTTATTCTAGCCTTGTTTGTGCAATTTAGACCACTACTTTTGTGCAATTTAGACCACCCTTTTATGTGTAACGTCATTTGGTGTGACACGTTACTTGTAATTATGTTCGTAATTGGATACAATGTATTTATGAAGCGTTGGCTATTTTGCACAGTGAGATTGGATGAACGAATATACCAACGAACCTGAACAATGGCTGTAGATACTGGTGTGTAGCCAAGATTTATTAATAAATATATTCCATGAGTACGTTGTTTGTTCTTTACATTTAAAAATGGTGAATAGGAAACTATAAATATAAATATAAATATATATATATATATATAGATATATATATATATATATATATATATATATATATAATATCTTTAATTTAACACAGTATATTTAAAATTACGAATACATAACACATTAAAAACAAAGTGGATAAAGACCATTTACTTCATGAATACTAATCATGTATGTGCGGTAGCACTTATATTGGACCCACGAAGAAGCAATTGATAATAAGAATCCATCAACATTTGCCACAGAAATTGATTAACAAAGGCTTGCCACAGTCAGGAAAATCAGCTATTTTCGATCATATATTGGCAACGGGGCACCCTGTCAATTCGACCAATTTCACAATTTTACATAAAGCAAAATCCGAAAAATTATTATTTATCTACGAAGCACTTTACATAAAACAACAAGCACCTGACCTTAATATTCAAAAGTTTCATCAACATGATATTCTTATCGACTGTCCAAAAATAAAATTCAACAACAATCTACTAGTATCCAGTCAAGAACAAACAGGCCCTCGATTAGAATCAACAAACATAAAACTGGATTATTTTATTCAAGGTTGCGGTCTTGATATAAACACCTGATCCAGTAATTACTTACATATGCCAGTATAAATTAAGATTTGTATAGTGTAGAAAAGGCAATTCATGCAGTAGACCGGTTTCGTCCTTATTGGGGACTCATCATGCACAGGCCAGAATTTGCCGCTGACAGGACTCGAACTTGGGCACGTCTGCTTCGGAATCTTGTGCTCTAATCATTGAGCCATGCTGCCGCACAAAATAATTGTTATTACCACCCGCGCAACCAATGTTCGTTTAATTATACAATCGGATTGGCAACAAACTGAAGTTGAAATAACAGAGGCGCATACGGTGACAGAAGTTTCCAAACAATGTGAGCGTTTAACACTGCAATCCACACTGGCGCTGTTACCATGTGGAAATGATAAATTTGCGCAACAAGGTGAAACGATCAACTATACTAGGAAAAATAGCACTTGTATATGTAACAGTGAACAATGCGCACAAATGGTTAATTCTCAAGCCATCAAAACAATAATGACCAGATCCCAGACATCACTTTGCAATACTGCGAGAATGACCTTTACCTGCATATACGCATACACACAAACACAAACGCATACACACTCACCAATTAAACAAAACAAGAAACAGAAGTAAAAATGAGTCAGATTTGTTACGACTAGCATAATCAATAGAAAACCCAAAATGTATAAATATGTATGATTGTATAAGAGATGATTAGTATTCACGACATAAATGGCCTTAATCCACTAAGTTATTAATGTGTTCTTTCTTCCTAATTATATATATATATATAAATTTTTATAAGGAAGAAAGATGATTGTTTACTGAAGCTTATATTAAAATGTATATTAAATATTCCTGGCGGTTTTGAATGTTTGTGACACAAATAATTTTTTTGGAATTAGACATATATGAAGACGACAATATATTTACAGACATGAACAGAAATGTTGTGCACTAAAAAAATCCACGTTTTCTGCTAAAATATCCATAATCTCAGATTAACTCACTTAAATTCTGTAGACTACTTACTTATTTACGACATTATGCAGAATTTTTCCAATCCTAATCGCAATTTCTAATTTGGCATCTAATCGTTTACCCATATGTAAATAGCAAAATGCATTTAAAAGGTTTGTAGCATTGATATTTGAAATTATTTAATTCCACAAATGTTTTCATTTGCCATAGAGTGCAGTACTTTTTGTCAAATAATACTATTTGCGTAATTATAATTTAAAAATATATTTAATTCAAAATACAGATCTGGCTTTGAATTAATTTTCTACATCAATTAAATTAAAATAAAAACTGTAAAAGATTCTGTAATGTTTTTTCGAAATGTCTTTGCATATATCAATATTTTTGCTTTACTTATGAAATCTTTCAAAATATGTTGGTATTAAAACCATGCTAGGCTAAAAATGTTGAATTTATCAGTAATTCTGGAATACAATTTAATATATGGTTACTGTAATTTAATTAAACTACGAAGCGTAACGTGTGGCAGATTTATTATAATTGATTTTGCTGATAGGCATAAAGCGTTAAACTTATTCTTTTGGATCATATCCGCAGAGAAAACTCTTTAGCTCGTTCACCTATTTCATAAATTCATAATTTTATGTGACTTTTATCACCTAATGCATCTTAAATCAATGGACTGATGGAAATGCTTTTAGGTATATCACTCAAATTTAATAAAAATCATTGATTAATCATTAATTGAATTTTACAATTTAATCAATTTTGTTGAGTTAGCTATAAAAATCAGTTTTTAAATATGCATATTCGTCAGTTCACACTAAGCAATGTACAAAGTAGTAAACGGATTTCATGCAGTAGATTGGTTTCTGACACATACTAAACCAATTTTTAACTGTTTTATAACTTATATATTTGTTGAGTCATTGTTTCGTCTGAGAGAAAACGCACCAATGTTTATCAACAAGTATTCAAACTTACCATTCAGAAATACACATTTTATAAGAAATATTACAAATCAGGGAATCTTTTTTGAAATTTAGATATATAAAAGTAAGATATAGACTGCGATTGTGACGATAAAATTATATTCAAATAAAGTTGTACATGATATAAACAGCGATCCTAATATATGTAATCCTCAGTATTATATGAGCATAATTTAATATAGCCAAGTAAATTTATTTAATAGGCTGACTTCGTCTTTCTTTAGCGCTCGCCATGCGTTTCTAAAATTTTGTAACGGAACGAGGCTGAATCAGAGCTTAATTTGTTTGAGTTTTTGGTTTACATCCGAAGCGCTAACCTTCCGTAAATTGTGAAAATTAGTCACCTCCAGCATGTCATTTCACAACAAAGTCAAAGTCAAAATAGCAAACCCCTCTTCTAAATTTTAGATTTTGTCGTTTCAGTTTAGATTTAATTTTGAATTTATCATCACGTACTCACAAATGCAAATATGTCTTATATGCTAAAGAAAATTCAATGAATGTAAAATAGAATTTTTTTCATGAACGCCTTCAAACTTCAATAAAGTATCTCCACACGTATATTCTTTTATGAAATTTATTAGACTAATCTTTAATAAAATTAGATTGTCTGAAAATAAATTATGATTATATTCCTACTTGTAAGTACTAATTCATTCATCTTTACAATTTTAATTTAACAATTGTATTGATGACAGACAAGAATTTTATACGCATTATCATTTTAAATTAAATTTCACTGAAGCTTGAATTGAAGTACAACAGCGCAATAATGAATTATTTATAAAACATAATTTTGACTGAAATTATGCACACAAATCTACGATTATGCTAAAGCCTATTTTTCATGAATAATTTAAATGTTTTTCTAACCAATACCAATTTCCGGTCATATTGAGAAATATATGAAAAGCCCAATTGAATAGATAAATTGCGGGATAAAATTATTAAACAAGTTTAAATCAGTATTCCTGCAGGAAGGTTAGTTTTTATACTCTTAGATTTACACAGGGAAATATATCCAATGGGTCTCGTTCTGTGTCTTTAGTATGCTTAAATATTGTTGGAAAATGTTCAGGTTATTGAGATGAAAAATCATTAATAACGATATTAGATAATCTAATTTTGTTAATCAGTCCGTCACGATAATTCAAACACATTAATTATAATTTTATTCATTAAATGTGCTAAAATTCGTAAGGATGCTTATGTAACTGCACAAATAGTAAGCATGGCACAAGAAAGTAAGGCCTTCAAATCAGTAAGTTTGGTCACATAATTGTATTGAATTTAATTATTTTAGATTTGGTTTTTTGACTATTTAACAAAAGGCTTTGTGCCATAAAGGTTAGCTAGCAAATAATTTCTTCTTGATACTGAAAGATAGCGCTGTATTTTTAACGTTTAACCGGTCGACAAATTTTGAGAAAATTTACATAAATTTAACTTGAAATAAATTTTAAAACATTAAAAAATATATCTGATATTTGCTAGCAGATTTCGTGCCCACGTTAAAGCCTTGTGGTTTCTTTTCTTTAAATATTGAATTTGTTTCCTTGATAATTTTTAATTTGTCCAATATTTTAGGAAACTGTAACATTTTTGTATACATAAACATGAACAATTTAGCTTCATGCTCAATTCAGTTAGATGTTTGCTTATTCAGACATTCGTATTTTTTGTCCATGGAAAATAATTATAATTTATTTTGTACGTAATATGCACGTCATTGGCTTGCAACAACTTGCATAGGGGTGTGCAATTTCAGTTTCAATTCATATAATTAAATAACTTATTGCATATTTTACACTATAAAATGCTATATATTCTTCAATTATCTTACTTCAAGTCTTTAACTGTTTTTGATAAATGGACCAAAAATATTAGAAATCAATGAAATTTGATAATTCTGGGAAACGCACTAGTTAAAATATAGCAAGATGAACTGGGCTTTAGAAATCTTATTATTTTTGGTACGCGTAACGTCCATTAAAATATTTTAAAAATATATTAATATATATTTTGCACAGGTTGTTATTTAATTCTCTATTCATTGCAATCCTATTTAATTCTATTTTAAATCAAAATAACTTCATATTTCAAATTAAATATTTGTCTAAATTCTTGCTGAAGGTTTATTTTTATTGGAAACGATCTTTTCGAACGTATGTTTTAATCATATACATATTTGCCAATAGAATTATAATCAAATTGATTATATAAATTATAAAAATGAAGTATAATTTCTTTTAGAATCTTTCACGAGGAACATAAAGACGGCGGTTTTTAAATTATATTTGCATAACTGAAAATAAAAAATGGGTTTATATTTTAATAATAAGGCACTTATAAAAGTCAGTTGCCTTTTTATTTTTTAAAAATGAACTTCGTATATACCTCAATATATGAAATATTTTTTTCGTTAGATTGTGATATAAAACCGCATGTAGTTGCTTATAACTGAAAGATATTACTGGAATTTATTTATGTTTAACATACGAATAAGTTTTTATTTCAGACTTATACAAAATAAAATAATTATTTTGGTTCGGATATGAAGCACAAATCATGCTTCGTGTGCACGGTAGGCCATTCATAAATAGATTTAAACTAGAATAAAGAAATTTAAAACATTAATTTATCCTAACTTATTTCAAAAATTTTGGTTAGTTCTGTTAGAGGGAAAGAAAGAACAAATGTGTTCCGGCAGATACGCAAACTCGGCAAACAATTAAATTAGAATATTTTTTTATCGATGCTAAATGAATCTAATAAGAAAGATTCATGAAGTAGGAAATATATCTGGACATTTGAGAATATCTCCTCCATTTGTTGGGAATTTTGCAAGCAAGTTATTCTCTTTTTCGAAAATTTACAAAAATTTTAATCAATTGCCAAAGTGGCTTACAGAAACGCGTCCAACTAGTATGCCCTTTAAATTTTTATCTACTGAAAAAGAAAAAGTTTGCAATCTGCTGATATTTTTAATTTTTGATTACGATAATACATTCTCATGGTTGAATTAAAGACAAAGATAATTATTATCCGAAACATAACTTCTCGAGATTTTTATCTCCAAGTTTTGTATTATTAAAATTGAAATGTTATGCATTATATCATCATGTTAGTCATCAGTACATACAATCGCCAGTAAGCACGAAACAAATGTGCATGAGATTATACTTTACGTTCATGCTGCCTTTGGTTTATCCTTCTGGTCAAAACTGAACTAATTTGTAACTAGGTTTACAACACCTAATTCTCAAATTCGGTGAAATATAGCACAAATTGATACCCATCATGTTGGTACCATGTAGCGACTCGGAAACCATAGTGTTAGTACCATGTACCTTTTCGGTATAATAATGATGGTATCGGTTACTAACACAATAGCCATAGTGTTGGTATCCTTTACAGACTCGGTATATATTATATAGCGTCGCATTGTCGTAGATTATATGATGTTAGCTTCACTATTGCAGGTTTACACATTCTTCACCCAATAACATAGTGGTTAAAGGGCGTAATACCGGCTCCTACTGACGATTCGGCAGTAAGCACGAAACGAATGAACATGAGATTATACTCTCCGTTCATGCTGCCTTTGGTTTCTCCTTCTGGTCACAACTAAACTAATTCGTTACTAGTCTCGCAACACCTAATATATAATTCCATATATATTAGTTCTCCGCAACAAACAGTGTTTAACTGTAAAATACATACAATAATTTGATAGTCATAGTTCTCATTTATTGCATAATGTTACTCTCGAAATATACCTTTATTTTTCTAATTTTTGAAGATGAATTCATTACTATTTACAGCTGAACTTGCTGATTTGGATAAATAGTACAGTACAACTACTTAGATTTACTAATAGACATAAGATTACTTGATGTGATATCTTTGTTATATTGTACATTTACTAATATTATTATTTTATGGAACGTGTGTGGTTTGAATCCAAATAAATATATTCTCTTCTATTCTATTCTATTATATTCTATTCTATTCTA
>JAQBSW010014757.1:0-11056 GCA_029291075.1 Eudiplozoon nipponicum | reverse complement strand
GTATGTATTCATGTATGTATATATGTGTGTATGTATGTATGTATGCATGTATGTATGTAAGAAAGGGATGTATGCATGTATGTGTGTATATGTGTGTGTATGTATGTATGTATGTATGTTTCTGTACATTTATGTATGCATGTATAGATGTATGTTTTTACCTACATATAAATCTTTTTGTTATGATGTGTATGTTTGTTTGTGTTTGGTCAGGTGGATGTACCGAAATATGCGCCGGGGGATATTTTCAGTTTGCGCGTGGTGAATCCGAATCCAACCGATGTGAACATGAGTGTGCATCGCATTACCAGTTTGGCAGATGAGCCTGACTTCGCTACCCAAGTGAAAATGGATCTGCTTATCGTAAGTTGCTAGTCTTATGCTTGATTTCGTCTTGTGTTGGCGATAAATACTGCCAATAGTAGAAGCTATGACGGGTCAAATTCGTTGTTTGTTTTTTTTTGTTTGTTACTGAAACAGTCGTCTTTCCGTCCGATTGCCTATTGAAATCCGACAAATCTTTCTCACATTGAATAATATTTTTTGTTATATGCCAGATGGGAAAGAGCCCTTAGAATGTAATCAGCAAAATGCCACATCAGATCGGTATTGTGGCCTTTCAAATTAATAGAACGAGTAGAATCATTGAGCATTTGTGGGCATACACGAAATTCCCTTGAAGTTTTATGATATTAAGTAAGTGTGCGAGAACACGCGTTCAATTAAATAGTGAAAATAGTGAATATATAGAGCAGCATAATCAAGTAACACACCTTGTCCTGCAAGGTGTGATGTCGCCTTCCCCAAATGCTACCTTGACCATAATGGTGTTGCGAAGAGGTTCAGTTTGCTTCATTTCTGTGAGTTATCCTGACAAATATACTCATAGTAGCAAGGTATTCCTTCTCTCTCTGTCTCTCTCGCAAATATCACTAATAATTTGTCTAAGATATTATTTATGTTTTCAATTATTTTTTTTCACTCCTTATGATTATATGGCAGTGAAACATTAGTCACTTATGACTTTTGTATGGCTGGACATGATGATGATGATGATGATGATAATAATGATGATGATGATGATGGTAATGATGATGACGATGATAATGATGATGATAATGACGATGATGATGATGATAATGATGATGATGATAAGAATGATGGTGATGTTGATGGTAATGATGATGACGATGATAATGATGATAATGACGACGATGATGATGATGATGATGATGATGACGACGATGATGATGATGATGATGATGATGATTTCCTGCAATCTGTGGTCATCGGACGCGTTATTGAATACGGTGGTTTTAGGTGCATTTCGACATGTAACAGCAGAACGAATTAGAGAGTCAAATCAAATAAAATCTAGTGATTACTTCATGATTACGTATGAGTAGCTAAATATCTAAACCGTGTCTTGAATAAAATCCTGTCCAATGAATTCGACGCCGGCCTAAACAAGAGACCTGGATTAATGAAATGACGGGAATACAATTTTATTACATATCGAAGTTTCTTGGCTTCCTCTTATTTCATATTATACCAAATAATGCGTTCTGTTGTGTACTTGTTGTGCACCGGATAATTCTCTGACCATGTCAACTGAACAAATATTTCCGTCCAACCTTCCAGTCATACCTTGAATAAGCATAGTTCGAAAGCATTTGAGAAGATGTAGCCAAAGTGCTAATGTGTAATTTAAAATGTATCTTTTTAATCCACATCGAGTAATAAATGGTTGGTGTATTTGAAGAACGACTATCCTACAAGCAATATTATTAAATGGGATTTTATATATATATATATATATATATATATATATATATATATCTAATTAGGAAGAAAAAAAAACATTAATAATAATGGATAATGGCCATTTATTTCTGAGAATACTAAACTTCACTTTGCTAATCTTTCATTTATATATACATTCTGTGTTTACATTTGAATATGTGGGTGACAACAAATATGAATCGGTTTTCTAGTTCTTGTTTTGGCTGATTGGTAAGTGTGTATGCGTTTGTGTCTGTGTGTGTGCCTGTTTGCATGCAAAGGTCTTTCTTGCAGTATTGAAAATGATTACGAGCTTGAAGTAAACACCAATCCTATTGTATTTAACCAGTCGTCGAACAACATAACAAAACTACCGCCAGCCGCAACGCACTGATGCGTTTCGATCTTCCTTGATCATCATCAGAGTACGACGGCAAACTGACTATCGAGGATTAAATCAAATTGAATATATATGGAAATCAAATTTAGATATGCGGCTCTCACCTCTAGCAGTCTCGCATACATTGAACTTGACTGGAAATGTCGGCTGCACAATTTCTATGCAGTCACGAATATTAACTGTTTGTAGCTTTCGCCACATATACATATATAGGCAATACAATTTAACAATAATTGTTTGCGCAGGTGGTGATAACAATTATTTAAGTCAAGTTCAATGAATGCGAGACTGCTAGAGGTGAGAGCCGCATATCTAAATTTGATTTCCATATATATTCAATGCGGTTTGATCCTCGATAGTCAGTTTGCCTTCGTACTCTGATGATGATCATGGAAGATCGAAACGCGTCAGTGAGTTGCAGCTGGCGGTAGTTTTGTTATGTTGTTCGACGACTGGTTAAATACAATGGGATTGGTGTTTACTTCAAGCTCGCAAACTTGATTTAAATAATTGTTACCATCACCCGCGCAAACAATTATTGTTAAATTGCAAATGATGTCTGGTCATTATTTTATTGATGGATTAAGAATTAACCATTTGTGCGCATTGTTCGATGTTACGTGTACGAGTGTTATTTTTCCGAGTGAAGTCTTTCGTTTCACTTTTTTGCGCAAATTTGTGCTCTTCACTTGGTAACAGCGCAAGTGCGGATTGCAGTGTTGAGTGCTAATATTGTTTGGAAATTTATATCACGGTATATGCACCTGTTTTTTTTCCTCTTCAGTTTGTTGCCAATCCGATTGAATGTTTGTTGGCTCTAGTCGAGGGCCTGTTCTGTTTTGCCAGGATACTGGTAAATTCTTGTTGAATTTTGCTATTCATGGCCGGTCGTTTAGAATATCATGTTGATGAAATTTATGAATATTTATATATACTTACTTTACTTTACTGCGGCTGACTCCTTTTAGAGGATAAGCCGGCTCCATTGATATTCATGGAGTTTCTTGGGAATTTGGTACAAGTGGTGTCCCCTCACCACCCGGCTATTTGATCGAGGACGCACCTCTAGCCTTTGCACATCCAAGCGCAGTCTGCAAGGCAGCAGTAATTTGTATGGTTGCTGGTGGCTGTTGAGAGCTCATTCGCCATTCGGAAGTACGGGGTACTGTCCAGGAGTTCATGTAATCCTATGGCTGTTGAACCCTTTTGTGGCGGGGAACATACGCCGAGTCATGGTGCCGTCGTCGGGCTCATGTGGTATTTTATAGGAGATCCGATTGCCGGTCGGAAATCCACCACGCCCTGATGACACCACCGCCATAGCCCCATTAGCCCATGTACGATCGGCCATCGAAACATGGTTGACACCGTCGTACCACGTTGAGGAGGGAATGATCTTTACGACGGATTTATATATACATATATATAATATCCATTGTCTTTGATTATTACATCAAAAAGTTTGCCTAAATTTATCATTTTGAGACAACATACGGGCCTCAATAATTGCATGGTAGTTAAATGAAATCAGTAAAGAAAATTGACCTAGTGAAAAATTTCGCATCACCCTCCGCACAATGAGAATATATATATATATATATATATATATATATATATATATATCAGTAGAAACTAAACTTCGCATGAGATTGGAAATGCAATTCATCTACTATACTGGTTTCTACTATATTGAACAGTCATCAAGTAGTTTCAAGAAACGTCGCTGCTTTGACTGATACTAGGTTGCATTTGGTTCAGTCTTACAAGTTATCGTCCAACTCACCGAATTCGCGCATTATTGGCAATTTTTCAGTTATAATTCTGGTCAATCTTTATTGCATTTGGATGCCTTTCGGTATTGCTTGCGACCTAAAATTCCAACTTGCCATCTCCTATATGTCAATATAAGACAAACGCCTTGCACACTAGAGATATCTTCGACAGGCAACAGTGATGTTACATTTCTTTCACCTTGTTCAGTTATGTTGGCGATGCAATCTTTGTTAAGTTCACCGCGACGTTCCTCGGAATGGAGATAGCTCATAAAGGCTGGCTTGCTAACACGAAAAAGGAGCACAAGCTCTAGAACCATTACTTGCACTCAGAAGGTATCAGCTCGTTCAATTTCTGGTTGAAGCCAAAGATCTTGGTTAACGGTGCTCTGTTGCTAGATGACGAATTCGCCGATAGGAGGACTCTGGTGACACCAGACAGATCGATTATGCAGACCACTGGTTTTGCCATCTAATTCACCAAGAAAAAAGTCGATAAGGATGCTACCTTTCTTACTTTATGCTGTGACAATTTAAAAGATGGCTGGCTATTGCTGTTAGCACCTGATCAGTTTTGCGACTTGATTTGGGTTGATTAATTGACAATTCAGTGCCAGGAGGCGCTAATGAAAAGATACATTTACGGGCCAACCATTTCTATTAGGCCGCTTTCCGATGAACCATCATCAGTAATTCTTGTTATGGAGTGTCGATTGCCTTTGTCCAGCAACCGTTTGAGAAGTCAATTACACATCCGGCTGGTCAGGCTATCGAAGAAACTGATTTGCGATCGTGGGTTGTCGCTTTGCAATATCAGTTTCGGTAAGATCCGATTGACCACTATTTCCGTGTAGGCATTGAGTTCGTCTTCGTGGTGGCTGGGTGCTGATTCGTCTCCCGAAGGCATTAACATGTTGACTGGTTAGTATGAACGATGTCGAAGCCTTCGGAGGACGTATCAGCTTCCGACAACAACGAAATCGGACTAAATGTGTACTTGGAAATGTGGATCAATCGGATCTTTGCGAATTTGATAGCGCAAAGAGACAACCCACGGTCGGAAATCGTGGTAATCATCATCATCATCATCATCGCGAAGCTCGCACTACGCAACCCTTAAAGAAATACCAAAGAAACTGGTGGATTGCTGGAACCGCAGAACGGTTGGATCACCAATCTCGTAATCACATACTCTTAGTCATATCGATTGCTTGATCAGGCTTACTTTAACCTTACTAACGAATATACGCTCAAGTGGTCTAAAATGCATGCTTACGAAAATCTGGAACTTTATTGTATTACGCGTATCACTGTAGAGTAGGTTTTGGAGTGTACTTCCTGTAACTAATGATGTAAAGCCATTAAAGAGGCATCGTATGCGTCTATGCCTGTAACATACAAGCATATATGGTATGTATTGCCGATCAATAATTACTTTTTCCCTAGCTTATGCATGTTCCAATTTCAATTTCGTCTTCTGTGTAGGAACTGATGAATGAGCCGGCGTTTGATGTGCTCCGCACCCGCGAAACGTTAGGCTACTCAGTGTTTCTGGCTGAGTGTAGTGTAAACCAGGGCAGCGGATCAGCTGTCCTCCAATTCGCCGACAGTGTTACTAAAAAAGATGACGCCGATGGCATTGTCTCGACATTGGCAAGGAATAGTCCAGACGAGATGTCTACGCGGGCTGGTGTATGCTCATCCCCGATTCAGACTAGTGGTGCTGACTTAACCACCAACGATGCAACAAACATTGGTCATCAGTCGGCTGGCGAAACGCCAAACGGCAGGGCTCGTCTTTCTCGTTACTTTATTTACCTTGGCGTGGAAAGTCAACTCAATCTGCATAGTATTGAATCGGTTTCAGGTAAAGCTGCCGGTTTTATGCGCCGTTTTGCACCACGTCTACTAAAACTTATGCATCCGGACCTCTTCAAAACCGCGGTAAGTTTCTAGGGGCTTTTAGTATGGTCGACGAGCTTTTTTTATTTCTAAATGGGACACTACTGTGACAACAAAAATGAATGTTCCAAGTCTTCTATACAGAGAATTCCACTATATTCTTGAGCTTCGTGCGAGATTAAGCCACGCTTCACAATTAGATTACAAAAACAACTTGATACGTCCAATTCGCATTAAAACCTGAGATAGTAGCCTTGCTTGTCACCACACTGTTTTTATTTTCCTGGAGCTAGTGCCTCGAAGTACAAACTGTGACGACCGTCAACGGTAAATATATGTTGATGCATTAGATATAGCATTTGTTGAAGCAAATTAGCTCACACTGGAACTGGAGTTTATGTCAAAATCATTGTAAACACAATGTAAACTCTCTCTCCCTCAGATGCTTTCGTGTTTTGCTTACAACTATTGCTCCTTTTTCTTTTTTGATGTTAACATTCCACAGCTCATGTTAAATAGAATGGAACGCGTGTGGTGACACTACCCTCTTAGTATCGGAGCTTCCTTTGAAAAAATATTCAAACGGATCCGAGCCTCATTTGAGTCCATTGTGATGTAGGCCGTCTTCTAATTAGGGACTCGTTTTCTTCGTCATCGAGAAATCTCTCTGTTACAGTTACTAAGCTGTGAGATTGAACTACGCGTGTGCAAACAACACACATACACGAACGCGACACTCGGATTTCCACACACTAGAGGCCAGAAGAGCCAATACCGTTAAGACAGTATTAATTTGTCTTTTCTCTAGACCTCATTTACATAGTACGAGTTCGGTGTAGATACAAACATGCGCAGATACTCATGTTCATAAAAACGAACTGAGCTTTATATTTAGACGTGTACTATTGTCGTACCGTTATATATATATATATATATATATATATATATATATATATATATATATATATATATATATATATATATATATATATATATATATATATATACATTATTTTTTGGATCTACCAACAAGTGATCCTCATTAGAAACACAAATAAGGCGCCATCAACTTCGATGGCTCGGTCTCGTCTTTCGTATGCTCTAAATTAGATTTCCCAGTATTGCAATGTTTTCTCACCCAGCGTCAGATTAGCATAAGAAACAAGTTTGACAGAATTTTACATGGCAGAAACAGTTAAAGTCAACTACATCCGAATTGGGTAGTTAAGAACCCACTCGCCTGTCAGGTGGGGGTCCACGTGTGCTTCAAATTTCATTGTTTGAAACCCTGCGCGATAGGGCATCGAGTCGAGCTAAGTTGCGATCTTGCTGCAGTTTTCTAGTACAATCAGATTTGTAACTTTTTTTATTGGTAGGACAGAGTTAGCTGCGTGATTTGGTTTTATTTATGACGTGATACGATGAAAACTATAAGGAATCTGTATTTCCGATTTTGTCTTGCATTAAAGCTGATTTGGCCAAATGTGGTTGTTTATAGGTTTAGTTTGTCTCGTGTGTGTATGCTATCGATGTAAATATTCTCATTAACTAGATCCTACATCCTAAAAATCATTCTCCTTTAATAATTTAACCTAATTTATTATTTTTGTCATCATTATTACTTATGGTCATTTGGCAGTGAAAAATTAGTTTCGAATGACTTTTGTATTGATGTGTATGATAATTATGTATGTATGTATGGATGTTTGTTGTTTGTATGTATGTATGCATGTGTGTGACTGTATGTTTGTATTTATGTATGTATGGATGGATGTATGGATGTATGTATGTATGTATGTATGTATGTATGTATGTATGTATGTATGTATTAATGTTTGTATACATGTATGTATGTATGTATGCATTTATGTATGCATGTGTGTATGTATGTTTGTATGTTAGTATGTATGTATGTTTGTTTGTTTGTATGTTTGCATGTATGTATGTGCATGTATGCATGTATGTTTGTATGTATGTATGTACCCATGTAAGTATGTATATATGTAGTTATATGTGTATGTATGCCTATATGTTTTTTCATGTATTTATCTATGGATGTATGCATGTTAGTATTCAACTAAGTTTGTCTTATTTCATATTATTCTAATGCTCCAATTTAAAATGCCACTGACAAGCATAAACTTTAGCATCGAAACTGTACTATCGCAACCATGTACACACTAGAATAACAATTTCTTTTACTGTTCCTCGATGGATTCACTTCAGAGACATGGTTTATTCGAACATCGCCTCAAGCACCATTTGAACGTTTTTCGAGAGAAGACATGGCTAATTAAGGAAACACAATCACTGATGCCGTATATCCAAATGTTCCGTGCAAATAGCGCTCGTCATCTTTTTGCAGCAAACCATCTAAGCAAAATTTGGGAAAACATTTTCTCTGATTATGCAACTTCACGTTACGAAATTCCTGCAATTTTTGGTGTCAATTTAAAACCACGTCTTTCGATACCCAAAAATGTAAAATTTTTAACCTAATTCTCATCATTGGACTCCTTGGTGTTATTTAAAACTTCACAGATGACCAATAATTCTGCAGTCGTCGTCTAATTATCATTTTTCGATTTCTTATTATGTTTTGTTTTTGCGAAACCATCATCAGGTCGACTCATTGATAACGAAGCAGCGACACGCCTTTGTCAGCATCACGGAAATGGCCTCCTTCTTTTGGGACGAGATAGCATCAGGTGTTTGTCATTTTCGTCGACGCGAGGATAAGGTGAGTTTTCGTGTTCTCGTTTGTGTTTTAGCCGAACGTGTCTTGCCAGTGTTTCTGGCTCCGTCTCAACAGACGTGCTGACGGCGTACGTGGCTTGACAATACCAATGGCGAGAGTTAGGCAAAATCCAATTTCAGTTTTCGCACTCTACTTACCCTTATCATTGCATATGCCATTACATATTTTAAACAGTTTTTTTCGTTGCGGATTAGCTTGGAGACCGGTTGGCGGTCATCCTATCTTATTGCGCAGTTAAGACTGCCAAATATGTAGTTTTGGAATTACAGCCTGTGGACAATACTTCAAGGTATAGTTTCGACTAAATAAGGAAGCGGGTCACTGACGCCTCATAGCCAGATGCTCCGTGCTCGTCATCTTTTGGCAGTAAACCATCGATTCCCCATCAGTTTCGCAAAGATCCGATTGGTCCCCATTTCCAGATATGTAAACAAATATCTATAAATATTATAAACGTAGATATTATTTATGTAAGTTGAGTAAAAAAAACTAAATTATAAATAGAACTGTTTCGGAACGAGTGTACCACATTTGCTTTAATCGGCTATTGTGAGCATCTTACTGTATACGTTGGACTATAGGCGTGAGGATGGTTTGGGAAAGACCAAACCAAAACGTCGCCAGTCAACGAAGACTAGATCGGAATTCATTTCCAGTGGTTAGTATGAGCGCGGCTGAAGCCGTCGGAAGAAAGTGACGTATCCACACCCAGCCAAACCGAAGACGAAAGGGATGCGTGCTTGGAAATGGGGATCAATTGGATCTTTGCGAAACTGACAGTGCAAAGTGGCAACCCGGGGGCGCAAATTGCGGAGATTCAACAAATGAAGCTCGCACTCCGCAATCATTCAAAGGATATCTAATGACACTAGTCACTGATGCCTCATATCCATATACTTCGTGTAAATGGTGATCGTCATCTTTTGGCAGCAAACCATCTAATCTTTATAAATCAATATTTTTCCACTATGACTGCGCGTCCTTTGTTTTTCTTTCGTCCGCACTTTACTATAAATAATTTAAAAAAATCTTTTATAGTCTTAATTATTTATTATTTGTTATATGCTATTAGTAGCTCATCGGACACCCTAGGCCTCCAACGGTGTTTCAACGTTTTTATTAAATGGATCTTCTCGAGGAATAAGAGAAGCCATATGAAGCATGAACTAAATTGGATTCTGATGGTCAACATTTAATCAGATCAGTGATTGAACCAGTGCATCACTCGTAGTATTCGTTAGCGTCTTAGCCATTAGCAACCATTATCAACTTTGGGGAATTTGCTCGATCTGAGATAGTTAACATGTCACTTTGCATTTTTTTTCTCGGTGCATTTTGTTATGCGATGCGGAAAACTACTATAGGTAATCCAGGAAGCTGTAGTTCGCCGAAACTAGGGCCAGATTAGAAAGCCTGCAGACAGGATCCATCTCCCTACGTCACAATTACTTACATTGGCGTTTAAAGCACTGACGATCGCAAAAACTTTCTTACCCGGCTCAAGGCAGTTTATGACCACTTGAAAATTAATCCGTTGTACTGTTGGTATAGTTGGAACTAGGTGGCTTTCACGGAAAACTAGTGTAGGCAAAACGAGAGTTTATCTTTGCAGTCTAGTAGGGCCTTTTGCTGCTGCCCCGGTTACCAGCTGGAGCGCATATTATCTCACTGGATCACTCGCTTTTGGATGGGAGAAGTAACAGCTTTTTTCGTTAGGCCTACATGAGACCCTAAGGAGAGTTGAGTACAAATCTAATCTCCTGAAGAAATATACTTGGATGCCGAAAATTTGCAGCTTACCAGGCATATCATTTCAGGAGCTGAAACGACACGCCAAATCCACCATAAGGAAATCGAAGTCAATCGTGTGTTTCGGCATTGGTCTGCTCCATTAAGGCGGTGTTGCCTGCTCTCTGTCTATTCTTAAAACTCGTCTATGAATTCATGCATGTCTACTTTTACTGACGTGTCATACAGATGGAAAAAGCGCTGCTCAACCCCAGATTGATGTTGGCACCGTGTTTATTTGCTCATCCACGAGGTCGCGACGACACTGGTGTAGTGCTGCAGCTAACCAGAGCTGACTTCCCTGTTTAATAAGCGCATTTTAGTACAGATAAATAGCGGAATAATTGCCTGATCTGTCATTATCATCATCATCATCATCATCATCATGTTTATGTCTTTAGTTATATTTCCCGAACCACTGAGCTATGTGTATGCATTTTGTTTCCTCTTATTTTATTGATGGAGGTTGTCCAGGTGCCTATCGATATTACGTTAAACGGTTGAGATGATGTATATTTATTGTGCTTTTATTTTAAGCAGCCCACGCTGTAAACACCATAAATTGTTTAGGTGCATTGTCATTTTTGTAGTTGTGGCTATATTTTTTTACACCTATGCACTTTCATTTTCAATTAAATCAGGAAGTATTTAGGA
>JAQBSW010014756.1:0-11057 GCA_029291075.1 Eudiplozoon nipponicum | reverse complement strand
ACAAATCATGTGTTTATCAAAATATCAAACTATCTATACTTTCTGATCTTTGTACTGACGTACTCCTCGGTCATGACTTCCTTGGATTGCATAAAGTGTAAATATCTCTTTTGGTGGTCATAAATCGTCATTCACCGTCTGTTTACTGAAACCTGCATCTGTTACGTCCCCGCCTCTTTTCCACCATTTAACTGCTAACTGGAGGCATATTGCTACGAAATCAAGAAGGTACAATCGAATGGATGAAATATTTATCCAGGATGAAATAAACAGATTAGTTTCTGATGGCATTATCGAACCTTCAACATACCCGTGGAGAGCACAAGTTCTCGTGGTATCGAATGAGAATCACAAGAAACGTATGGTTGTGGACTACAGCGAAACGGTCAACAAATTCACACTCTTAGACGCCTATCCTTTGCCGAAAATAGACCAAATGGCTGAAACCATTTTAAAATATCATATATTCAGCACTTTGGATCTCAAAAGCGCTTACCACCAGATACCTATCCAAGAACATGAAAAGGTATTTACTGCTTTCGAAGCGTGTGGACCTTGTTTCAATTCCGTCGCATTCCCTTCGGAGTGACGAATGGTGTCTCATGTTTCCAAAGAACTATGGATCATATAAACGCACAGGAACATCTCACAGATACATTTGTCTATGTGGACAATGTGACAGTTTGCAGGAGAGATACGCTTGAACACGAAACAAATCTCAATAAGTTTCTTAATGCCGCTAAAAAATATGGATTGACCTTAAATGAATCAAAGAGCATTTTCGCAGCTAAAGAAATTACTCTTCTTGGCTTTCAAATATCGAATGGAAAAATTAAACCTGATCCTGACCGATTAAAGCCTTTACAAGATCTCCCACCACCGTCCAATGTGCAATCGCAACAAAGAATTGTGGGATTTTTCGCTTATTATTCGCCGTGGATCTCCAACTTCTCCGATAAAATTCACTCACTCGTTCATAATCGAACTTTTCCTTTGCCCGTCTCTGTGAAACAAAATTTCGATTATCTTAAAAAAGAATTAGCCGTAGCAACTTTAGCTTCTATTCGTTGTGATATTCCGTTTGTCGTCGAAACTGATACTTCGGACGTAGCTATTGCTGCCACTTTGAACCAAGATGGAAGACCTGTGGCGTTTTTCTCTCGGACGTTGACGCCATCTGATAAACATCACTCAGCTGTTGAAAAAGAAGCCTATGCCGTGGTTGAAGCTATTCGAAAATGGAGGCATTTACTTCTGGGTAATCATTTCCCACTTGTCACTGATCAAAGATCTGTTTCCTTTATTTTTGGCAATCAAAATCGAGGAAGAGTGAAGAACGATAAATTTTGCGCTGGAAAATGGAATTATCACCTTACAGCTTCGATGTTGTCTATAGACCCGGAAAAGATAATAAAGCAGCAGATGCACTACGTCGATCCTGTTGTGGTGCGCTTCTAAATGGACTGGATTTAAAACAAATACATGATTCTCTTTGTCATCCTGGAATTTCTCGTATGCTTCACTTTGTGAAATCTCGTAATTTACCATATTCTATTGATGAAATTCGAAAAATGACCTTGAGTTGTGAAGTGTGCTCTGAAATCAAACCCAGATTTCCTTCGACAATTCAAGGCCAATTAATCAAAGCTACCCAACCGTTTGAGCGGTTATCTATCGATTTTAAAGGACCTCTTCCTTCATCAACTCGTAATCGTTATCTACTGACGGTCATCGATGAATATTCTCGATTTCCCTTTGCATTTGCTTGTCCTGACCTTAGCAGTCACACCGTCATACTTCACCTGTGTCAAATATTCGCAATGTTTGGGATGCCTTCGTACATTCACTCAGACAGAGGTTCTTCCTTCATGTCGACCGAGGTACAAAATTTTCTTCGGGAAAAAGGTATAGCTTCGAGTAGAACGACTCCTTATAATCCCAAAGGAAATGGACAGGTAGAAGGAATGAATGGTACCTTATGGAAATCGATCCTTCTCGCTCTCAGATCAAAAAGGCTTTCAGTTGAAAACTGGGAATGCGTGCTGCTGGACGCATTACATTCAATCCGTTCATTATTGTGCACATCTACCAACGAAACCCCTCACGAGCGTCTTTTTCGACACAATAGAAGGTCGACACACTCCCAACCTGGCTTACTGTTCCTGGCAAAGTTTTACTCAAGAAGAATGCTAGAGTTTCTAAATATGACCCCTCTGTGGAAGAAGTTGAACTAATTCATTGCAATCCTAACTATGCGCATGTTCGTTTTTCTGATGGAAGAGAAGTTACAGTATCTATCCGTCAATCAGCCCCGAAAGGCTTCGACGCACTGATGAATGAAGCTGGAACTAATATGGGACTCTGTGAAAATGAACCGGTTGTTGCTGATGAACAAACCTCCTATAATGACGATACCGATATTGATAATGTTAATGCAAATGGTGAATCTACGGATAATTCAAATGCTCGTGACCTATCAGAGAATCTCGAAAACCTTATCAATCAACAATAACGTGTTCATCCTTATAACTTACGAAGTGGAAATGTATAAATACTATGTTTTCTCAATCCTCTTTGAATTGTTACTATAACAGTCTTGTTCCGACTCTGATGCTACGCTACAAATCGCAGTGGAGGAGAATGATATGATTGTTTATTTGTACACACATTTATATTCACACCGTTCGTATACTAACATGTTTTGTTTTGTCTTTTAGCATGTATATCTGCATTATATGATGAATAAAGCCTAATATTTTAGGCAACTCTTTCTTCTGACTTGTCTAATCATTCTGCCCGTTTGCTGTGCTTGTTACTGTGATTCAGAACACTAACCAAGTTACATTAGTTAGTATATAACTAAAAATTGTGTGCAGTGTAGTGTGCGGCAGGATGGCTCAGTGATTAGAGCACCAGGTTCCGAAGCAGACGTGCCTAAGTTCAAGTCCTGTCCGCGGCAAATTCTGGCCAGTACATGATGAGTTCCCAATAAGGACGAAACCGGTCTACTGGATGAATAGCCTTTTCTACGCTATACAATTCTTAGTTTATACTGTCATATGTAAGTAATTAATGGGTCAGGTGTTTATATCAAGACCGAAACCTTGATTATAATAATTATTTATTCGTTGTTGGTTACCTACATGTGCTATACTTCTCAAACATCGATAGTTGAATACCTGTGAGCGTCTAACATCATCAACTCTAAGAGGCCAAGTTTCACTAGCATGTCGTAAAACTGCGCGTACAGATGCATTCTAAACACGACCTTTAAGGCAGAGTGAAATACTCGCGTTTGTCCATAAATGACGAAGGTTCGAGAAAGCTACTCTATGTTTCGCGATTCTTATTCTAAATTCGTCAGACATATTGCCTAAGTTATTGGTAAAGCTCCCAAGATATGTAAATCTGTCAACTATGTCTAGATCTTCATTCTGCAGTCGCAGCGTTGGAGTGAGTAGTGGGTGATTTTATTGTAAAAGTATCTTACATTTCATACCGAAAGACGGAACAACTTCTGCTAATCTATTCAAGAGGGCCAGGGCAGCATCTCGACTGTCGAATAATAGTACGATATCGTCTGCATAGTCAAGATCGACTAGTTTACCGCCCAGGAGAACTCCAACATCTGCATGCTGAATATGTGGAAGTGTTGTTCATAATAGCATCGATTACAAAATTAAACAAAAAGGGGGAAAGTGGACAACCTTGACAAACACCACTGCTGGTTGTAAAGTTATGCGCTAGTTCGATGTAAACTTTAACGCGACCAGAAGTATTTGTGTAGAGAGCGCATATTATATTAACAAATTTCGTGAACACACCACTTTTCGACAAAATATGGAATAAAACATTGCGATCCACCGAATGAAATGCACCCTTGAAGTCTAGAAAGACGGCTATTGTGGGACGGTGATATAAACGTCTCTGTTCAAGACCTTGCATTAAGGTAAAAACATTATCTATACAGCCTCAACGTGCGGAATCCGGCCTGTTCTTCTCATGTATGTGATTCACGTGAAGCGCTAAAACGACATAAGGTAATCGAAGCAAATAGCCTATAAACGACTGGAGTCAAGCTTATACCACGATGATTGTCGCACGAATTACGATTGCCTTTTTTGAAGACAGGAATGATGGTCGATTCATTCCAATCAAGTAGTACGGTTTCCACATTCCATATGTTATGAAAAAGTTTTGTCAACGCTCCCAAGATTACATCGTCACCATTCTTAAATAATCCTTGAGGAAAATCATCGGGGCCCGCGGCTTTAGAGCGTTTACGAGATAGGATTGCATTCTGTACTTCTAACTCATGTTTCTTCAAGACTAGCATTCTACAATGTTGATGCAGGCATGCTTTTTGGAATTGGAACTGACGCGGGTGCCCAAGAAAATTGATCCTGGAAGTGTTCAGCCCACCTATCAGGACGACTCATTATATCCGTTATTAAATGGTTGTTACTATCATTTACAGTTTCACTAGCATTTAATTTTCGCGGACTTGTTGCGTGAAAAAGTTGGAACAAGCAGCGACTATTATCTGACGCGAACGTTTCTTTCATTTGTATTGAAAACTTGGTAATTTAAAAATCGCCTTAAGATCTGTAAGTAAAACCTTTCACAACGAAGTAGT
Source organism: Eudiplozoon nipponicum (assembly GCA_029291075.1). NCBI lineage: Eukaryota > Metazoa > Platyhelminthes > Monogenea > Mazocraeidea > Diplozoidae > Eudiplozoon > Eudiplozoon nipponicum. Next base: position 6,421 of record JAQBSW010014756.1, on the reverse strand, counting down.
TAATTTATAATAGGAAAACATAAATATGGCGAATTTCAACAACCGCAACCAACATCAGGATCATGATTTAGCACAAAATAAATGCAAAAACAGCACACTAGAATGTGAAAATTGTTTACATGTATCTCCATTGGCTACAAAACAATTAAAATTACCTCATTAACCAAAAAAGAACAAAAGAAAAAACATGCATAATTATGTACTGAAACAGGAAATTACTTTAAATTAAATTAGTGCATTAAGCGAATTTCATAGAATACGAGTTGTTTTGCTGTACAAATGTAAAAAATATCATGCGACCAAACGAAGAAAAAAATGACAATTATACGGTTTAGAAAAAAATCTCTCTTGAAAGGTCAGTGTCACACACAGACAAGTCAAATAAATTGATGCATCGTGACCACAGAAGTTTTAAGGCTCACGACCGGCAGGACCTAGATCATCATACCAGGAGTGCTTTCAATAACTGTGAAGGCACTAAAAGAACATGATTGTCTATTAACCGAACTTTGGTTGCGCGGGCAGTGATAACAATTATTATAATCAAGGTAGCGATCTTGATATAAGCACCTTACTCATTAATTACAATTCATAGTTTATACTGACATATGGGTCAGGTGCTTATATCAAGATCACAACCTTGATTATAATAATGATTGCCTGTACCTTGATAAAATGCTCTAATCTAGTCTGCAGAAAGCAATTATCGTTTGACAACCGAGTACGCATCAACTCTAGTAAAATTATGAAAAGCAACCAAAGAGCTATGAACATAGAACCTGATCATTATTATCGCTCTAAAACACTCAGTGACCAATGATGGCTTTTACTGGTTCTCGAATATTCAGTTCATTATCAATATAACCATAATCATTATCATTATTGTCGTCGTCAACATTTACAACAGCAGCCGCAGCATCATCATATCCGTTATTAAATCATCATAATAGTATTACTTTAATCAAGGTTGCGATCTTGATACCAACACCTGGCCCATTACGCACATTCATTTGCTACCATAAACTAAGTATTTTGTAGTGTAGAAATTAATTAAATACGGCACCAGATTGCGAAGCAGACGTACCCAGATTCGAGCCCTGTTCGCGGCACATTCTTGTCAGTACATGATGAGTTCCAATAAGAACAAAATCGATCTACTGGATGAATTACCTTTTCCACACTATACAACACTTAGTTTATAATGATAAATGTATGTACATAATGGGTGAGGTGTTTATAACAGGATCTTAACCTTGATTAAATATTATTTATCACCACCTGTCCAACCAATATTTGTTTTATTACAGTTAAATACTGTTTGTTGCGAAGAACTAATATATATGCAAGTATGTATTAGGTTTTGCGAACCTATTTACAAATTAGTTCAGTTGTGACCAGAAGGATAAACCAAAGGCAGCATGAATGGAAAGTATAATCTCATGCACATTCCTTTTCGTGCTTACTGGCGACTCATCAGTAGGAGCCGGTATTACGCCCTTTAACCACTATATATCTGGTAGAAGAATGTAGAATAATAGGACGGTACAATCTCCTAGACGAATGTGTAAACCTGTAATAGTGAAGTTAACATAATCTGAGTCAACGACAATACGACTTCAATGCTAACTCACACTATATAATATATATACTGAGTCTGTAAAGGAAACTAACACTATGGCCATTGTGTTAGTAACTGATACCTTTTTTGAAATCTATGAGTACCGGATACTAACACTATGGTTTCCGAGTCGGTACATGATACCAACCTGATGGATATAAATTTATGCTAAAGTTCACCCAAATTGAGAATTACAACAATTTCCGAACACCTGTTACCCCAGTTAAACCATACACTCTGGCCTTCATCGATATCAGTTATCACATTTCGCGGTAAGTATGACATCATTCAATTCAATATATTACAGTTAAATACTGTTTGTTGCGAAGAACTAATATATATGCAAGTATGTATTGGGTTTTGCGAACCTAGTAACAAATTAGTTCAGTTGTGACCAGAAGGATAAACCAAAGGCAGTATGAACGGAAAGTACAATCTCATGCACATTCGTTTCGTGCTTACTGGCGACTCATCAGTAGGAGCCGGTAATATGCCCTTTAACCACTATATATTTGGTAGAAGAATGTGGAATAATAGGACGGTACAATCTCCTAGACGAATGTGTAAACCTGTAATAGTGAAGCTAACATAATCTAAAGTCAACGACAATACGACTTCAATGCTAACTCACACTATATAATATATATACCGAGTCTGTAAAGGATACTAACACTATGGCCATTGTGTTAGTAACTGATACCTTTTTTGAAATCAATGAGTACCGGATACTAACACTATGGTTTCCGAGTCGGTACATGATACCAACCTGATGGATATAAATTTATGCTAAAGTTCACCCAAATTGAGAATTACAACAATTTCCGAACACCTGTTACTCCAGTTAAACCATACACTCTGGCCTTCATCGATATCAGTTATCACATTTCGCGGTAAGCATGACATCATTCAATTCAATATATTACAGTTAAATACTGTTTGTTGCGAAGATGATGAGTCGCCAGTAAGCACGAAACGAATGTGCATGAGATTATACTTTCCGTTCATGCTGCCTTTGGTTTATCCTTCTGGTCACAACTGAACTAATATTTGTTTTATCATAAAGGTATAGTGGTTCAGTTAGGCATAAAAATGGACAGCAATGTGCACATGAATCAAACCGCTATTTATTTCTGTGTCTATGCATGTATACAATTATTTGTGAATGGGTGGAGGGATGCATATCTGGATAAGTATATGCATGTGTGCATACGCGCGCGTGTGTGTATGTATATATTTATGTATGTATCCATTTCTGCAAGTATATTAAGTATATAGACATCGGGAGATCTGACAAAATCATCATTTATTTTTTGATAAAAATGATGGTTTCATACTTCTAATTCTAACTAGATTAGTGGCATCTCCATTGCAATAACTGTTTAGGAGCACTAAAGTATATACAGCTTCAAGACACATGTAGAAAAGTGTTACAAGTCAAATATGCAAGTTGATTTGAACTTACCCCACTTCCTGCATCGCAGATTTGCAAGTGCACGGGGCGGTTATCTACGAAAACTTCAACTATTGAAAAGAAAAATTAAAGAAAAATTAAACATCTTTAAGAAACAACTTTAGTCTACCATTCTCTAAGAAGTCACTAAAGTTCTTGTTAAAGAGCCATTGCTTATTTCGCGAATGGAATTTTACCAGACAAGTGTGAAAGACGAAATTATGATCTAGTAGATGTAGTGGCTTTGAAAAATGAACTTTTGACTGTTAAGTCTAAAAGAGTAATACTATTTATACAATTAAACGATCATTGGTTGCGCGGGAGATGATAACAATTATTTTAATCAATGTTGCGATCTTGACGTAAACACCTCACCCATTAATTACTTACATTTGACATTATAAGGCAATTCAAATTCTGGCCAGTACATGATGAGTTCCCAATAAGGACAAAACTGGTCTACTGGATGAATTGCATTTTCTACACTATACATTTCTTAGTTTAAACTAACAAATGAAAGTAATTAATAGGTCAGGTATTTACATCAAGATCGCAACCTTGATTATTATAATTTTTAACACGCCCGTACAACCAATGTTCGTTTAATTATATATATGTTCATTTCAATACCACTTCCCATGTAGTGTGGTGTCTGTTCAATAATGACAGATTGGGGATTGTTAGTTGGAACTTTGGGTCTAAATGGATGCTATATGAGTACCATAAAAAATAAAAACTACTTACCGAGTTACATTAGTTAGTATATGACTAAAAATTGTGTGCAGTGTGCGGCAGAGTGGCTCATTGGTTAGAGCACCAGATTCCGAAACAGACGTGCCTAAGTTCGAGCCCTGTCAGCGGCAAATTCTGTCCAGTACTTGATGAGATCCCAACAAGAACGAAACCGGTCAACTGGACGAATTTCCTATTCTACACTATACAGCTCTTAGTTTATACTGTCAAATGTAAGTAATTAATGAGCAATACTATTAGTCGTCAGTTTCTCAGTCAGACAACTACCACGTTTACATAATGCCTCACAACCTAATTCTATAATAGGGTTACTATAAACTATTTCATTCGCTTTATAGCACATTAAAATATCAAAACATTATGCTTTAGTAGCGATGACGTCATGATTCCAACCTCTATTGGAAAGAGTAGGAAGATTATTTGAAATGAAAATAATTACAACTCCGATGTCCTTACAAACAGTTCGATTACATACAAAGCGTGAATTCACCGGCATTTAGGATTGAAATGGCATTTTGCCCTATAGGAACGCAACCGTGATCCAGTAAATGGATGAACTTTCAATCAAAGTTCTTTTAAGTTGTAGGGAAATGAGCAAAGCCTCCCTTCATTCAGCTACTTTGGTCCGCCAGTTGAATAGTATATAACAATTAAACAACCGTTGATTACGCGGGTAGTGATAACGATTCATTACATCAAGTATGTGAGATTGATGTAAATACCAATCCCTTTATACAAAACCAGTTTAACAATAAAGCAAAACTACGGTCAGTCACATAGAGCAGGTTCCAAAAGCAAAGTCTTTCAGTTGTTCAAGAAAAAGTATGTAAATCTGAACTGTGACGAATTTGTCAATATTACAGTACGCTTTGTAACAGTCTAAATGATGTTTGCTAAACGTGAACAATGCGTGCAAGAATATTTAAACAAGCATAGTGGCACGAAGCTGCAAACTTATACGACCTTAGAAAAGCAGGCTTAAACGCCACTTGCATCAACAATAGTTGATAGAAATGAGGCACACCCAGTATAAAAAAATTCTGTGCTGCGTTTAGAACAATAGACAGAGCACACCGCAATATGATTATTTGTTAGTGACATAGAACAAAGCATTTATGCCAATTGCATTGAAGCGTTCATATTTTTTTCTGTTTAAGTAAAAAAATGTTGCGCAGTCTCGTTCTACAGTTAGACAAAATGGGCCAAAATAAACAATACTAATCCGGTATTTTGTGAATAGATACCAAAATAATTATTATTGAATATCCAGCAGAAATTAATAAAAGACACAGATAAAATCATGAAAAGAGAGCTCCTCACCGTTCGGTCAAAATTACAAATTCACGAACCACTCCACATTTAAAGGAAACTAGGCTCCCTTCTCGGCTTGCTTTCTGTGAGGCTAAAAAACGAGAACAGAGCTGCTGAAAGTAACGAGGATAACGTTGGTAGTAATAGAAATGGTAATGAAACATGTGTTCTGACATTTCCCGGTTATTGACCAAAATTGCGATCAGATTTGCAAATGCCAAATGACCAAAGGAAAACAGCCAGTCGTGCTAATGTGATACGACCACAAGTGAACACCTTTAATTTACAAAATCAACGTCGAAGACACTTCGTGACTTGACGGCAATGTCTAAGTGAAACGGCCTTTTCAAAATATACGCCCAGACCTGATATACATGCAATGATCATTCGGTCAAGGATGCACGGGTGCCTCCAGTTTACAAAAGATTGCTCGTTAAGCATTTGTTAAATCTCCCCAATCTCGTATTTCATTAAATGTATTATTGTGAATTATAGTGTTAAAAAATTAATAAATCAATTAAAAGCACGAGGTTTCTGTTTTAGAATTAAAAAATGCTTATCAGACAGAGAATAAAACTGTAGCGCATACGTCGAAAGTCAATTACACTCGGATTATAAATCAATAAGTATAACATTTAATTGTTTTAACTGAAATTAAGCTTAATAAGTCCTTGAACAGCAAATTAAATTTGGGCCGTAAATAATTTTCCCTATTATTTGTAATGAATTTCGTACAGCCAGTAATTTTAATTAAACGCAAGCCATATATTCTCAAATAAATTTCTCATTCGATAATTAAATAGATAAATAATTATTAAAAAGGAAAACAAGCAGATACACTAATAAAAAAAATATTTTAATCAACTCACCAAATATAAAATAAAAACAGTACACACACATCATTAAGAAATCGAAATCGTTAAACGTTTCCCCAATTTTCTAGTCACTCAGCCTACCGATTAAAAATGCCTCCAATCAAGATAGGCCAGTTCGATAAGTATGTGCGAATTCTCCTTTAATTGATCGATATTGCAATATAGCATATTTTTTACGCTGACTCTTGGCAAGTCGATCTTTTCCTATTTGAAATAATTTGTTAACGGGGACAAAATACGTAATCCCAAATTACTTATATGTTATAATTTAAATCAATTTTACGAGCTAGAAATATACATCAATTACACTGTATTTAACTAGTCCAATAACACAGCAAAACTACCGTAGCGGTAAAAATTGTTTAAATTAATTTCGTCTGCTTAAAATCACAACTAACCCTATTGTTTAGGTAT
>JAQBSW010014755.1:0-11058 GCA_029291075.1 Eudiplozoon nipponicum | reverse complement strand
GGCTCCTACTGATGAGTCGCCAGTAAGCACGAAACGAATGTGCATGAGATTATACTTTCCGTTCATGCTGCCTTTGGTTTATCCTTCTGGTCACAACTGAACTAATTTGTTACTAGGTTCGCAAAACCTAATACATACTTGCATATATATTAGTTCTTCGCAACAAACAGTATTTAACTGTAATATATTGAATTGAATGATGTCATGCTTACCGCGAAATGTGATAACTGATATCGATGAAGGCCAGAGTGTATGGTTTAACTGGAGTAACAGGTGTTCGGAAATTGTTGTAATTCTCAATTTGGGTGAACTTTAGCATAAATTTATATCCATCAGGTTGGTATCATGTACCGACTCGGAAACCATAGTGTTAGTATCCGGTACTCATCGATTTCAAAAAAGGTATCAGTTACTAACACAATGGCCATAGTGTTAGTATCCTTTACAGACTCGGTATATATATTATATAGTGTGAGTTAGCATTGAAGTCGTATTGTCGTTGACTTCAGATTATGTTAGCTTCACTATTACAGGTTTACACATTCGTCTAGGAGATTGTACCGTCCTATTATTCCACATTCTTCTACCGAATACATAGTGGTTAAAGGGCGTAATACCGGCTCCTACTGATGAGTCGCCAGTAAGCACGAAACGAATGTGCATGAGATTATACTTTCCGTTCATGCTGCCTTTGGTTTATCCTTCTGGTCACAACTGAACTAATTTGTTACTAGGTTCGCAAAACCTAATACATACTTAATATAGGCTCGTCCAAGAAACCGGCGTACGAGTGGCAGATTTTCATTTATTTACGTAAAACCCATCGAAGATTCACCTATAACGTTAGCATGAAATGACGACTGAGGCTTAAATTTAACCAAAGATTGCCAGAATAAATACAAATTGTATGTTCTTTGCACACACTAACTGGAAACGCTTTTTTGCTCTTTGTGTTAATTAAAATCAGATTGTTGCTTATCTCAAATTTGAAAACTTGGCTTAAATATATAATTGGTTGAACAGGGATATTCGACCTCTCCTCTTAAGCATACCGGAATAGAAGTTGCATCACGGCTAACATCCAAAATCTAGAAGGATTAATGAGGAAACTGTGGAATTATTGTATACCAGCGACAGCGAAAAAGACTAATTATCGTCACCAATATAAGTAGCATCAGAAGAAATTTTCACGATGGACAGCCGGTCCAAACTTCAACGAACCACTACTGGTTATACCGCAGTCCATAGTATTGGATAATCCAAAACTGTCAATGGTAAGTACTGATGGCGTGGAGCACTCGGTGTGACGGGACCATTCAGCACCCAGTTATCACGTAGATTGGGACGGCTTCAATTCAGTAATGAGGACTGTTAACGAACAGATTGAAATAACGTTCATCATAATCAAAGAATTACATTTTGTGAAGAGTGAGAGTGTGAGTTATTTATAAATTCAATTCAGACATTAATAGCAAACGCAGATCAAAGTTTATTGGCAAATTATTTTCATTTAATATACTTTCCTACTTATTAGGTTTTATTAAAAAAAATTACGTTTATTTCCAAAAGATATCCAACTTTTTGTTTTGGTAAAAGAATTGACATAGCGTTATTCAAATTCCATTTGATTTTGAATGAAACAAATGAAAACAAACTAATTAATCACGATATAAAATATAAGTTAAATGCTAGTTAAAACTATAAGTTAACATTTGCATTGCGAGTCCAGGCAGTGTACTGTGGTAAGATTAAATTGGCTTCAGGTGGTGTCCTGCAGTCAGTGATCTTTAACTAGATTTTTTTGTTATTTTCATGTATGCACGCAATATTTTACTTGCGCATGTACATCAGTGCGAATGTTTTATTGATGTTTGTTTGCCTGTTTATATGTATCATTTTCATCACCAAGATCACAATAATAATGATCATCAATGTCAATAATATATAAGCACTTGGTGCCATGACGTTATTGTTGCTCTGTATGACATAAATTAATGCACACACACATGAATCTTAGTTTACATACATTTATGCACACACATCAATTTTCAGAGGCAGTAGAAACGCAGTCATATGTTCTTAAATACGATGAACTATAACACAAAGATTTATTTATTATGGTTCGCAAACTTAGTATGAAATATTATCAATGCCGCGTTTTGCGTACGCGGGTAGTAGCTGTACACGGGCAGTTACACAAAGATCCGATTTGTCACTATTTCCAATTTTGTTTTGTCTTTGATCGGGTTGACTCATTTTTACTTCAATTGGAAATGCGGTTCTATCACATCTTTGTTTACTGGCGACGTTTCGGTGCCTACTTTCCAGCACCATCATCAGGCAACACAACACTGATCACAATAGCAGATTTAAGCAAATGTGGTAACCTCGTTCCAAAACCATTCTATTTATATATATTTGACTCAACACTATTTTAATCATAGGATTTGTCTCAGTAACTAAACTCAATATATAACTTGTTATAATTAGTAGACCAATCATTACCTCACCTATACCTCATCTCATCTCGTATGCAGAATATTTTAGGGGAGAGAGACAGTATCGAACCTTTTGTTATTTGTTATAACGGTATTGCTACTATGTCACGGTAATCAAAATTTTAAAAAATGCTAAAACTAAAACCTTGATTATCATATACTGTATTTTATTTAAAGCCGGGAACTCTAATGTATACAATGGTGTGTGAGGTATTGCGCACATAGCAACAAACTAGTTCAAATATGGAGCAGCAAGTAACGTAGATGGATGGAGAGTGAATGTTATATCGACGCTTAGGTGAACGATTAAAGAGAGAAAGATAGAGATAGCCTGGACAACTAACGTTTTTCAAAAAACTAATCGTAAGCACAATGCGAAGTTAATCAACTTTTGGAAATAATTGCATAAGAATATTTGCTGATATGACTAAAATACTTCATTACACATATATCTAAATATAATATCGTAAAACCTTTATATATATATATATATATATATATATATAAATATAGAGAGAGAGAAAAAGGACCACTGATAATTATTAAATATGAATAATTTCTATTCTTATTATATATTTATTTATTACGTTAGTCACACCTTATATCAATATATAAAATACATGTCAATATGTATAAAAACATATATATGAATATAAGCAACAGTATGAGACCAACATCCCTAATCCTATATATATATATATATATATATATATATATATATATATATATATATATATATATATGTTTGCCTAATTCAAATTATTATTTTATTCTTTTCTTACTGTTTTTTTTTATTTACCAATTAATCAAATTGTATATTTATTTATTCACACCTTATATAAATATATAAAATACATATAAATATGTATAAAAACATATATATATAAATATAAGCAACAGTGTGAGTCATATATATATATATATATATATATATTATGTGTATAGAATAAACCTATCAATCTACCCATAGGCCTATCTATATATCCGTCTATCTATCACATTTTGGTTTCCTCTTAAAAGGATACATGGTAGCTATTAACCATGAATATCTTCTCTATGACTAACGTATTATACATTTATTAAGATATTCCTACCTTACATAAATATAGAAAATATAAGCGACAATGTAAGTCAAATGTGTCTTATCTAATGTTCTATCTACTAACCCTTGCTAAATCGGTATACCGTCTTTTGGAACATTTTTATTGAGAAAAATAAGTATATAGGAAATTGATATTGGTACAGATCATTCGCAACCAGTTTTCTATAAGCGAGGTTTTTTACTTAGGTTCCCACTTAATTCATGTTCCGCAGCCTCACGTTTTCTGACCATAGAAAATGCTTCATTAAATATTGGGCCCAATGATTTTTCTACCGATGTTACATTCATTACACCTTTTCCTGATTTTATTTCAATTGACTCTCTAATTAGTCTAGTTAATCTGTTGCGGTTGCATAACGCGATGCGTTTACATCCTTCCCAGTCTATTTCATGACCCGTTTCCTTCGAATGCCTAGCTAGGTCTGATCTTTGAATGTGTCCATATTTGCAGGCTGTCTTATGTTCACCTCTACGAACCTTTATAGGTCGCATGGTTTCGCCTATATACCTGAGATTACATTCTTTGCAAGGTATCGCATATACTCCTGATGTCTCGAGGGGTTCTACTCTTTCTTTTTGGTTAGGTAGTTTATTGCCTATAGTAAGCGATTGTCTTAAAACTGTTTTAATATTGTATTTAGCTGCTATTATTCTAATTTTCCTGCTCAATTTAGAATCAGGTAATACCATAATTTTGTGCTTATCCGGTTCCGTTTCCTTCTTTACTTTGTTTATTATATTATTGTTAAATCTCTGTAACATCTCATCTATTAATCTATCTATTATACTTGACGGATAGCTATTTAGTTTGAATATTTCTTTTAATCTCCTCATTTCCTTATCTCTATTTTCTATATCAACTATTCTAAGACTTCTTAATATCATGGATTTAAGAATGCCTATTTTCATTCCATATGGGTGATTTGATAAGAAATTAAGAAGTAGTCCTGAATAAGTCTCTTTTCTAAAAATATCTCTTTCCAATCTGGAACCATTCCGTTTTATTTTCACATCCAAAAAGGGTAATTCATCATTATTCTCTTTTTCCAATGTAAACTTTAATTCACCTAATTGGTTGGCTAATTCGAGGAATTTATTTAACTCATTATCCCCATGATTCCAAATTATAAACATATCATCCAGGAATCTTACATACAAGTTTGGCTTAAGAGGAGATTTTAACAACAGATTTTTTTCAAAATAGTGCATAAAAATATTAGCAACCGGGACTGATAGTGGTTGTCCCATAGGGACACCTTTAACTTGTTTATAAAATTCATTTCTGAACTTAAAGTAGGTAGAGGACATACAAATATTTAATATTTCCATAATACTACTTAACATCATTTTACTACCTTCTATTATCTCTGGGAACTCTGTTAAACAACGCTTCACACTTTCTAATGCTGCTTGTACCGGGACATTAGTATACATCGATACAACGTCCAGGCTAGCCATTCTATCATTATCATTCAAGTTATATCTACTAATAATGTCAATAAAATGATATGTATTTTTTAAAGTATAATCTAAGAAATAAGTATATTTTCTAATTCTGTTGCATAGAAATTTCGACAATCTATACGTTGGTGAGTTTTGTACATTAACGATTAATCTAAGTGGATTCCCCTGTTTATGAATCTTTACTAGACCATAAACTCTCGGAGGGACTGTGTCACGTTGTATTAATGAATTCCCAAGTCCTGGTTCTAATTCCTTCGACTCAATCATTCTATTAATTATAGTCTTAACTTGTCCTTGTAACTTATCAGATGGATCTTTATTTATTTTATTATAGACCTCTAAATTATTTAATTGTTCATACACTTTCAATTCATAATCTGACCGGTTCATAAGTACCGTTGCACCACCTTTATCTGCCTTGAGGCATATTACTTTATTGGATAATAATTCTGCTCTTAAGCGTTTTAGATCATAACTCTGCTTGCATCTCACCTCTTTGTGCTCTAACACTGCTTTGGACACATCCAATTCAAACCTAGTCTTATCTTTTTCTGGGAGAAACTGGGCAATCTTAACTGTTTCTGTAATTATCTCATTCCTAGGTACGTAATCAATAGGGATCGCAGTATTAAGTCCAAGATTAAGGATTTGTTTTTGGTCTTCCTTGAGATCCATTCTCGATAAATTAACTAAACGTTTGGACATGACCTCTTCAATTCTCGTATTTCTCAAAGGGCAATTAATTCCCAATATTGCTAATTTTTTTTCATGCCTTTGTCTAATTTTTTTAATTTCATTATCCCTCGTTTTGTCTGTGAAATCTTCAATATGTTTGAAATCCAACATACCTAATCTCGCCAGTAATATGGACCTTATTTTTGTCTTCTCTCTAATCAGTTCAAATTTACGTTTGTTTAGTTTCTTAATCGATATTTTTATTAAATGTAAACAAAGCTCATGCTTAAGAGTATTTCCTACTTTATCCAAAACGAAAGAAAGTTTAAATCTAAAACATTTCGGTATAACATTAAATTTTAAACATTTATTAAGGAACGAGGTATTTTCCACTTGCCTTACAATCTGCATCTTCTTCCGCTTGTACTGATTCATAAGTGTGACCACTGTCGCATCATATTTCATCCTCAAATAGGATTTAAACTCAATATTTTGCGGTGTGTAAGCATTCAGATTATCAATGCCGCGTTTTGCGTACGCGGGTAGTAGCTGTACACGGGCAGTTACACAAAGATCCGATTTGTCACTATTTCCAATTTTGTTTTGTCTTTGATCGGTACTTATGAACCGGTCAGATTATGAATTGAAAGTGTATGAACAATTAAATAATTTAGAGGTCTATAATAAAATAAATAAAGATCCATCTGATAAGTTACAAGGACAAGTTAAGACTATAATTAATAGAATGATTGAGTCGAAGGAATTAGAACCAGGACTTGGGAATTCATTAATACAACGTGACACAGTCCCTCCGAGAGTTTATGGTCTAGTAAAGATTCATAAACAGGGGAATCCACTTAGATTAATCGTTAATGTACAAAACTCACCAACGTATAGATTGTCGAAATTTCTATGCAACAGAATTAGAAAATATACTTATTTCTTAGATTATACTTTAAAAAATACATATCATTTTATTGACATTATTAGTAGATATAACTTGAATGATAATGATAGAATGGCTAGCCTGGACGTTGTATCGATGTATACTAATGTCCCGGTACAAGCAGCATTAGAAAGTGTGAAGCGTTGTTTAACAGAGTTCCCAGAGATAATAGAAGGTAGTAAAATGATGTTAAGTAGTATTATGGAAATATTAAATATTTGTATGTCCTCTACCTACTTTAAGTTCAGAAATGAATTTTATAAACAAGTTAAAGGTGTCCCTATGGGACAACCACTATCAGTCCCGGTTGCTAATATTTTTATGCACTATTTTGAAAAAAATCTGTTGTTAAAATCTCCTCTTAAGCCAAACTTGTATGTAAGATTCCTGGATGATATGTTTATAATTTGGAATCATGGGGATAATGAGTTAAATAAATTCCTCGAATTAGCCAACCAATTAGGTGAATTAAAGTTTACATTGGAAAAAGAGAATAATGATGAATTACCCTTTTTGGATGTGAAAATAAAACGGAATGGTTCCAGATTGGAAAGAGATATTTTTAGAAAAGAGACTTATTCAGGACTACTTCTTAATTTCTTATCAAATCACCCATATGGAATGAAAATAGGCATTCTTAAATCCATGATATTAAGAAGTCTTAGAATAGTTGATATAGAAAATAGAGATAAGGAAATGAGGAGATTAAAAGAAATATTCAAACTAAATAGCTATCCGTCAAGTATAATAGATAGATTAATAGATGAGATGTTACAGAGATTTAACAATAATATAATAAACAAAGTAAAGAAGGAAACGGAACCGGATAAGCACAAAATTATGGTATTACCTGATTCTAAATTGAGCAGGAAAATTAGAATAATAGCAGCTAAATACAATATTAAAACAGTTTTAAGACAATCGCTTACTATAGGCAATAAACTACCTAACCAAAAAGAAAGAGTAGAACCCCTCGAGACATCAGGAGTATATGCGATACCTTGCAAAGAATGTAATCTCAGGTATATAGGCGAAACCATGCGACCTATAAAGGTTCGTAGAGGTGAACATAAGACAGCCTGCAAATATGGACACATTCAAAGATCAGACCTAGCTAGGCATTCGAAGGAAACGGGTCATGAAATAGACTGGGAAGGATGTAAACGCATCGCGTTATGCAACCGCAACAGATTAACTAGACTAATTAGAGAGTCAATTGAAATAAAATCAGGAAAAGGTGTAATGAATGTAACATCGGTAGAAAAATCATTGGGCCCAATATTTAATGAAGCATTTTCTATGGTCAGAAAACGTGAGGCTGCGGAACATGAATTAAGTGGGAACCTAAGTAAAAAACCTCGCTTATAGAAAACTAATTGCGAATGATCTGTACCAATATCAATTTCCTATATACTTATTTTTCTCAATAAAAATGTTCCAAAAGACGGTATACCGATTTAGCAAGGGTTAGTAGATAGAACATTAGATAAGACACATTTGACTTACATTGTCGCTTATATTTTCTATATTTATGTAAGGTAGGAATATCTTAATAAATGTATAATACGTTAGTCATAGAGAAGATATTCATGGTTAATAGCTACCATGTATCCTTTTAAGAGGAAACCAAAATGTGATAGATAGACGGATATATAGATAGGCCTATGGGTAGATTGATAGGTTTATTCTATACACATAATATATATATATATATATATATATATATATGACTCACACTGTTGCTTATATTTATATATATATGTTTTTATACATATTTATATGTATTTTATATATTTATATAAGGTGTGAATAAATAAATATACAATTTGATTAATTGGTAAATAAAAAAAACAGTAAGAAAAGAATAAAATAATAATTTGAATTAGGCAAACATATATATATATTATATATATATATATATATATATATATATATATATATAGGATTAGGGATGTTGGTCTCATACTGTTGCTTATATTCATATATATGTTTTTATACATATTGACATGTATTTTATATATTGATATAAGGTGTGACTAACGTAATAAATAAATATATAATAAGAATAGAAATTATTCATATTTAATAATTATCAGTGGTCCTTTTTCTCTCTCTCTATTTATATATATATATATATATATATATATATAAAGGTTTTACGATATTATATTTAGATATATGTGTAATGAAGTATTTTAGTCATATCAGCAAATATTCTTATGCAATTATTTCCAAAAGTTGATTAACTTCGCATTGTGCTTACGATTAGTTTTTTGAAAAACGTTAGTTGTCCAGGCTATCTCTATCTTTCTCTCTTTAATCGTTCACCTAAGCGTCGATATAACATTCACTCTCCATCCATCTACGTTACTTGCTGCTCCATATTTGAACTAGTTTGTTGCTATGTGCGCAATACCTCACACACCATTGTATACATTAGAGTTCCCGGCTTTAAATAAAATACAGTATATGATAATCAAGGTTTTAGTTTTAGCATTTTTTAAAATTTTGATTACCGTGACATAGTAGCAATACCGTTATAACAAATAACAAAAGGTTCGATACTGTCTCTCTCCCCTAAAATATTCTGCATACGAGATGAGATGAGGTATAGGTGAGGTAATGATTGGTCTACTAATTATAACAAGTTATATATTGAGTTTAGTTACTGAGACAAATCCTATGATTAAAATAGTGTTGAGTCAAATATATATAAATAGAATGGTTTTGGAACGAGGTTACCACATTTGCTTAAATCTGCTATTGTGATCAGTGTTGTGTTGCCTGATGATGGTGCTGGAAAGTAGGCACCGAAACGTCGCCAGTAAACAAAGATATGATAGAACCGCATTTCCAATTGAAGTAAAAATGAGTCAACCCGATCAAAGACAAAACAAAATTGGAAATAGTGACAAATCGGATCTTTGTGTAACTGCCCGTGTACAGCTACTACCCGCGTACGCAAAACGCGGCATTGATAATCTGAATGCTTACACACCGCAAAATATTGAGTTTAAATCCTTAGTATGAAATAATTTTATACCTGAATTTTATGATTTAAACAAGAATTGAGTAACGGGAGCATACCTTAGCCAGGAGGGCGTGTTGTCCGCTGTATCCAAATGTCGGTAAGTAGAGAAGATTTATTCTTTCTCCAGTTTCATGGAGCTGTTGTAATTAACAGTGCCGATAGATTTTGATTGCAATGTAGGTGTGTGTGTGTGTGTGTATGTAAGTTGATGCGGGAATATGACTGATGTTGTGTAATTTAAAACAACAATGTTAATATGGACACTATTCCCATTCCTAATTCAGTGCGTCAGTGGGCCAATTCCCTTTTTTCAGGCCCTGCAAACGCGACCACATTGAGCACAGGCACTCCGACGAAGTGTTCTGCTGCCAGCTCTGGTGCGACTGAGAACGACATCACCTGTGACTTGTTGCCTGACAGTGTTGGCTGCCTCTGTTGGGACGGACTCAGGCTGATCAACAGTCTGACGCCTCTGGACATCTCGGCAATACATGTAGTTGCTTGGTTTTAGTTGAACGCCTTTCGTTTCATCAATTTTCATGCGTATTGTAACGACACCAGAAATTGACGACATAAATTCAATTCAATTCGATTTACGATGCACCAATAAAGAAAAAAGCGAAACTTGCCGTTAACCAATAATGTGCATGTAGTCATATATGGCTATTACATGGTCATTTAAGCACGGTGAATTTACCATGCAATTCAGTTGTCGCGATTGCCTTCTGCTGTGCGTGATACATCTGGTAGGAGGGGTATACACCATTGATCTGGCGGTAGTATATCCCTTCAAATGTAAATTGCACGTTTTTCGTACATGCTAATACGTGGTCTTATAAGTTTATTCGTCGGTTTTTGGTTATTTCTCCCGCACTGCTTGAGGAATCGTTTTGGCACAACATCTGATTGTAAACACGATTTGAAGAGCTTAATACTTTATAGAAGTTTGGCACACATACAGTTGGCTGCAACATAAGTGTAGATAGATATACATAAATACATAACAATAGAGACAGGCATAAAGGTATATATATATATATATATATATATATATATATATATATATATATAGATAGATAGATGGATAGATATATAAAAAGAAAGATAGAAAGAAAGATAGATAGTTGAATTACACGAAGAGTTCCCAATATAAACGAAACTGGTCTACCTGAGGAAGTTCCTTTTCTGCATTATACAATGCCTAATTTATATTGACATTTGTGTGTATTTAATAGTGCTGCTGTTTACATCAAGTTCGTAATGTAAATATAAATGTTCAATATAATACCGCTACTTCAGGTAGAGTTGTGACTGTCCATTAGTGACTGATAAGGAGTAGTTT
>JAQBSW010014754.1:0-11061 GCA_029291075.1 Eudiplozoon nipponicum | reverse complement strand
TGCTGCCTTTGGTTTATCCTTCTGGTCACAACTGAACTAATTCGTTACTAGGTTCGCAAAACCTAATACATACTTGCATATATATTAGTTCTTCGCAACAAACAATATTTAACTGTAATATACTGAATTGAATGATGTCATGCTTACCGCGAAATGTGATAACTGATATCGATCAAGGCCAGAGTGTATGGATTTACTGGAGAAACAGGTGTTCAGAAATTGTTGTAGTTCTCAATTTCGGTGAACTTAAGCATAAATTGATATCCATCCGGTTGGTATCATGTACCGACTCGGTAACCATAGTGTTAGTACCATATACCTTTTCGGTACAATAATGGTGGTATCGGTCACTAACACAATAGCCATAGTGTTAGTATCCTTTACAGACTCGGTATATATATTATATAGTGAGTTAGCATTGAAGTCGTATTGTCGTTGACTTTAGATTATGTTAGCTTCATTATTACAGGTTTACACATTCGTCTAGGAGATTGTACCGTCCTATTATTCCACATTCTTCTACCAAATATATAGTGGTTAAAAAGCGTAATACCGGCTCCTACTGATGAGTCGCCAGTAAGCACGAAACGAATGTGCATGAGATTATACTTTCCGAACATGCTGCCTTTGGTTTATCCTTCTGGTCACAACTGAACTATTTTGTTACTAGTTTCGCAACACTTAATACATACTAAAACGCTTTTCAGTTTTACTAAATGCTAGGTATTTTGATATGTTTCCCTATTTGGAGGTTATTCCAAAAAGTCCACTTTGCCTGGAACTGTGCAAGCAAACCCGATTTTTTCATGCTCTCGCATTATCGTGGGACTTTCAGAGTCCCAAGTAAAACTGCGCTTACTTGCGTTTCCAAATTTTCAGCATTTTGATCGAATATGTGCATATCGTTTTGTACTTTCGAAATGTGGACTATATTTTACACAGAAATTACTTCTATTTTTGAATCATATATTTTATTCAGAAAGTTGACAAGATGTCGCGAATGCACTATTGTGTAATTTTAAATTTATTATTTTAGTAAATCATGTCAGATAATAAATGTTTTTTGTGCTTACGGAATAATAATAAGATTCAAGTATTAAAAAAATTTAAATTTATGCTTAACGCGTAAGCTGAAACTATTAGCCGAATAAATTTATCGTGCACAAATCAGACAATAGACTGAACGCGTGACTGCAATAAAAGGACTTGATTTTTTGCTCTCGGCGGTATCAAATTTCGAGGTGCCGCAAATTAAATTTAGCGAATTTCATGAATACAACTTTGCCGCATAATGTTAATCACACTTAGTAGAAGTAAATATGCTAAAAGTAGCCATACGTGGATTTTGTCTATTCAGTTGAATTTAAGCATAAAATTATAGAGGTTTATGCAAAAGGCTTATGCAGCTGAACAGAATTTATGTACATGTTCCAGACCAAAAACAAATGTCATTTAAATTTATCCTACACGAAAAGTGTTAGTGTGCAGAATACGACACGACATACATCTGCTCACTAGTATTCCCAATAGTTGTGTTCAAAACGGCTATTACGTTAAGCATTAACGATTAATTAGCAATATTAGTCGGAGAGAAATTAAGCTAGCAACGCTGTAATAGGTGTATAATGAGGTTTCGTGTGACTATACGAGAAAGCGTTGTAAATGCAAAACATAACTTTGTGCGTCGTGGACAATCCAACTCAGTCTGCAAACAATCTGGCGAAAAAATTCGGAATGCCCCATTACACACTGCCAAAACTAAGCTTCGTTTCATTTCAACGGGCAGTAGCTAGTAAAACGCAAATTTTGCACGGTCCATGTTTTTTTATGGAAAACTGATCAGTGCAATTCGCCATCAATTCTACGCTTAAGCAATACGTCAAGATTAGCTAGAGCATCGTCCTCCTTGTTTTTAATTTTAAACCTTTTATTCGGATGCTATTCGTTGCATTTATTAACGCTTACGCAGTTGAACAGAAGCTTGTACATGTCGCAGACCAAAAACGTATGTCGTTGAACGTTATCCTACACGTAAAGTATACGACAAAACATAAATTTGCCCACCAACATTCCCAATAGTTTTGATTAAAGCAGCTACAACGCATGGCATTAAAAACTAATTAGGAATATTACTCGGAGAGAAATTAAACTAGCAATTTTGCAATAGGTGTATAATAAATTTTCATGTAACCATACAAGAAAGAGTTGCAATCGCAAAACATATTTTTTATGAACTTTTCCCTTTTATTTGCATATATATATATATATATATATATATATATATATATATATATATATATATATATATATATATATATATATATAAGAACAAAACAACGTACTCCATGGAATAACATTTATTAATAAATCTTATTTCTACCAGTATCTACAGCCATTGTTCTGGATTCGTTAGTATATTCGTTCATCCAATCCCACTGTACATTTGTCGTAACCAATCTCCTCTTCGTTATGCTAGCCTTTGTTTTGCGCAATTTAGACCACTACTTTTGCGCAATTTAGACCACTCCTTTTGCGTAACGTCATTTGGTGTGTCATCACTTTCATTGTAATTGCGTCCGTAATTGATGTATGTGTCGTATTTTGCGAAGCGTTGGCTATTTTTAAAGGCATGTCAGTTATGTCTTTGTTCCAGTCCAATTTAATTTCTTTTTGAATTATTTTCGACAATGCGATATAATACCAAGCCCACATTATATAATAATTGCCGAGCATGTAAGGAGTACCTACAAAATTCCCATCATATACTTTGTACGAACAAAATAGATTTTAAGATTTTCACCAAAATTGTGATTTATAATCACATTTGAATAACTGTTACTTCATAAAATCCATACATTATGGTCTGGATCGACATCAGTTCTAACATTTCGCGATAACCATTGCTTTATTCAATATTAATATATAATATTTATATATTTTTTGTTACGAAGAATTAAAATATTTTGAATTTTGCATTTCGTATTGTGAGTCTATTAGAAAATTATATAAAAGAGGACTAGAATTTTTATCTTTATATTTATCTATATATATATATATATATATATATATATATATATATATATATATATATATATATATATATATATATATATATATATATATTCGATTAACTCCCCGTACCTGCCTTTAAGTTGCGACATTGAACTTAAATTTTATCTCAACTATTTTCCAAAAGTATTAATAGTTTTGTAATGAATTATTAAAGAGTGTATAGTTTATCTATATTGTTGATATACACATTTAGGCTAAAATGTTCTCCATTTTCATATTATAGCAATGACCTTACATCAAATTGCCTTTAATATTCTAGAAGAAATTTTCTTATCTTCTGGAAGCCGTAAATTCGGTTTTCAACTTTCAATAATTATTGCAGGATTTTAAATAATTATCGTTACATGCCTATAATAATTATCAAACTGTGTTTCTTTTGAAGGTTAAAATTTAATGACTGTGTCAATTATAATGATACTCGGCACAATTAAAATTATATTCTTATTTCTTCAGAAGTGACATAATTAACAGTAAGTTTAATAATGAATAAAAGGAATTAATGTATATTTTTTTTAAATATCATGTCTAATTTGACCTTACTTGTGTGGCGGTGTGTGTATGTGGGTGTGTGTTCATGTGTCGTCTGCGTGACCAAATCATAATGATGGAGTGAGCAAGGAAACTCCGCAAAATCGAGTGGAAAAAACTAAACTAACGTCAATTTTCTCTGGGCAGTCCTAGTTGTATCGATGCAGGAGAGTTATGTGTTTAAGCTGATAATCGTACCGTGCACCTGGAAATGAGAGTTACATGAATTTCTAATAATTATCTAGTGCCAAGCACTCACTGGTGTCAGGAAACATAAAATAGGAAAAAAAGTATACGCGATGACAAATTCATGCAGATTAATTATTCGGCCAAAGCATGGAAAGGAAAATTAACTAAAATAAAATAACTTCAAAAAAGAACAGTATATTTAGTTGTGTAATATAAGTTGCGCACCTAGTAACAAAATAGTTAAAATAGTAAAATACCAGAGTCAAAATAAACGAAACGTATAATCTCATTTATACAATCGTTTCGTGGTTACTGGTGACTCATAAGTAGGAGCCCGTTTCATGCCCTTTACACATGCGTAAAGGAGATTGTACCGTCCAATAGCCCACGTTCTACACCGGAGTATATAGTGGATAAACCTACAGTAGCGAAGCTAGCTTCATATAAAGTCTTCGACAGCACGACTTGAAAGCCATCTCACTAACATAATTTATACCGAGCCTGGAAGTGTTACTAAAGTTATGGTTATCTAGTCGGAAAATGGTACCAACACAATAGATTTCAAGATATGCTAAATTTAAATTAATTCTATTCCGTAAATCCAAATACTCTGGTCTTGATCGATATCAGTTTTCACATTTCGTGGTAATCATAACATCATTCAATTAAATATATAACAGTTAGGTAATGCTTCATGCGGTGAAGTAAAATATATTCAATTATGTATTACGCGTTAAAAAATTAATGGCAAATCTGTTCAAATAGGACCAAAAGTATAAATCAAATTCCGCCCCAACATGGGACTGGCACGGGAGTCCCGAAAATGCGAGGAAAATTCGGAATATCTGGTTCCAACGTCATTTTCAAGCAAGCAGCTGATGGACGACTTGAGAATGAAGACAATTGAGACAAGGCCAAAATACTCTGTGCAACCGGAAATATAAGGGATTCAAGATTTTACCGACCTATGAGTACTAGCAATTGTCTCGCACAATAAAAAATCGGAATAAAAACAATTCTTTACATTTCAATTCAATTTAACTCGTAGTAAATCCGTATTCGAATAGCCGACATAGTTTGATTGAAACCACACTTTTTGTAAAGTTAAATTAAATTTTACTTTTATTAAGCAAGCATCACTATCAATTTTTGTTAAAATAATTACTTTAATAAAGATTACTTAATTTTAATAAATTTATCTCCTTAATTCTACTTATTCTCACACAGCACAGAAAAATATTTATTATTTAAATAGAGATTGTGCTGTTGACATTTCAGTCAAATACAATTTATGTAACTCATCAGTAAATTATCTGCATCTCAGTTTATTTCTTTTTAGTCAGTGGTCGGTTATACAGGAATGCCAAAAGTCATTAAAACAAAAATAAAGTCATATTTTCCTTTTATTGCGCCAGTTATTTAAAGCCAGAATATATTTCTCGTTGAAATATTATATAAACATTACATGAGCACTTTACTGTTTCCCAGTGCATGCATTTTTTCATGCATTTTGCGTATTACTTCAAGCTTTCTATACACAGTTACATACAAAAGCAGGATAAAAATACAATATATTCCAAAAACTCGTTCAAAGCGAAGGCCTTCTTAGAGTCAAAAAAATTAAGTTCGAGCCCTTTCCGCGGCAAATTCTGGCCAGTACGGGATGAGTTCCCAATAAGAAATAAACCGGTCTACTGGATGAATTGGTTTTTTCTACACTATACAATTCTTAGTCTATACTGACATATGTAAGTAATTAATGGGTCAGGGGCCTATATCAAGATCGCAACCTTGATTATAGTAAATTAGGAGATTGTTTGACGTGTATATTTCGCATTCATTTTCTTATATGTATTAGTCATTTGAAACAATAAAGTTCTAAAATTCTAAATTTTTCATATCTTTTTTTTGCGCTTTTATATGTGAACATTGAGGATAATCATCCCGCAATGCGTTCAACTAGTAATTTCTCTTGGTTGCCGGTTAATAAATATTTCTTCTTTAAATTTTTTTCAGTATTTCATTTTAATACTCTTAAAAAACTTACTTTAATTTTCATAGAAATATACTATCATGCGATTTTTCTATAAGATATTATTAATGCCAGATTTCATGCATTGCTTACAATGTTACCTGATCTGCGTTTTGACAACCGCAGACTAAACTCCAGTTGTTTTGTTTCTTCGATATATTTAGACATCCATTGGCAGATGACTTTTTATTCACAAGTTTTAAAAAACAAACCAATGAAGCAAACGCGATATTTCCTCTGTCCATATAATTTAGACTTGAGATTGACTTTTCACTAGATAGTTGCCTCTCACGTGTGTGTGCATATCCATAACTGTTATGTTCATTCAACTAAGTGAGACCAGAGTAGCTGAATATGAATTTAACATTTACATACGTTAGAATATTTGTTTTACACATTCCGTATGGAATGACGCAACTGAGGTCTCCTCTCACATTTTCGGATGGGGGAAAGACCAATAAATCAGAAACACTCGTTAATACCATATGCCATTTTAATTGATAAAATTAGAAATCCGAACGATCCATGCACGTATTAACTTTAAATTCAAACCACTCAGGCTGTATTCAGGATAGGCTTGTTTAATTAAATATGCGTACGTCACGCATGTGCATGTATATAAGTATACATAATAATAAAAATTCAGTTAAATATAATTAATAGACATGCACGTCTATCTAAATGTAATCACAGTCAATAGATATTAATTTACCCTTTGCACGCGTCACACGAATTATTTATTCTTCAAGTTTGAAATTCTATAAAACGATAGTGACCTCAATATGTAGGGTAGGGAAAAAGAAACGAAAAGTCCTATTCAATGAAAGAAGAAGTGTAATTATGATATGAAATAAAACAAGTGACAGCTAGACAAGAAAATTTAGAGAATTATTACTTACAACAGTTTTTTACCAAATTTGTCTACGCTTTTTCCTGCTTTAATTTTACTTTTTATGTCAATAAATCGTACATCTCTTTACTTTGTTGTAAAATCATCGCAACTGCAATTGTAACATTTCGTGGTTCTTTGTAATTTCGTGTATTTAACCTTTAATCTGAAGCGGGCGATACAAAATTACTATGTTCCTTCCCGAAATTTATGGACCGACTGATCGCCTAAATTTTAGAACAACTAAGTCATGTATATTAATAAATAAAATTTGAGGCCGACATTAATGCATGCTTTCCATTAATTTCAAGAAGGATGAAATGCATTTCATCTATTCTTAAATCGTCAGAAACTGAAACTCAAATGCCAAATGAATATATCTTACACCTAAGAAACTGTTTAAAACTTTTATATTTTATTAAACATTATGATTTATTAAAAATGCTCAGAGAAAATTCTGGACGAGCTAAGATTATTGTTTTTTCTGAAAAATTTATGTAAATCCGGGTTACACTCGTAATCTGCCCAATTTAATTTGTTTATTTCAGCTCAATTGTGTCGTTTGCGCAACATCTAATACACTTTTATATATATATATATATATATATATATATATATATATATATATATATATATTCATAGCACACTTTCCATGTGGAAAAATAAAAATAATTTTTTTTCGGATACAAGAAACGCTTCTTTCGCATTATTTCTTCGAGTATCTAATAATGAACAATTTATTATAGATAAATTGGATGGAGAAACAAGATAGAAATATGTAAACATAGAGTGTTAAAAAAGTAAACCAATCAATTGCGGGCGTCACCTCTAATTCAAGCGCAATGCCTGAACATGCATTTTCTGCTTGCATAAATCCAGCTGCAATTTTTTTATCCATAAGGTTTCGTATGTGGCTAGCTCCCTATTGTACAAAGAAAAGTTGTGAAACAAATTAGTCCTATCTCCTGCACTATATACGCCACTAGATTACAGTTTGTATCACTGCATCCTTTATGGTTTCGGAGAATGTGCTATTGCATAAAAGCTTTCCATTCGAACCAGTGGTCTGGTGCCTATATGAATCCCATAAGAAAGAGTCATGAAATTGGAACTAGATCTGTTCATTTTGCAATATCTCCACCATTGGTGGGGAATGTTGCGAGCAAGCTATTCTCTTTTTCAAAAATTTACAAAATTTACAATCAATTGCCAAAGGGGCTTAGAGAAACGCCTCCAACTAAAATGACTTTTAAATTTTTATCTACCGAACTAGAAAAAGTGTTTAATCCTGCTGATATTTTTAATTTTGATTATGATAATACTTTCTCATGGTTAAATAAAAGACAGGATTAATTGTTTTTCAGCAACATAATTTCTCGAGATTCTATTTTCAAATTTTTGTATTATTAAAACTGAAATGTTATGCATTATATCATCTTGTTAATCAACAATGCACACAATCAATTATTAGTCATGGTTCCCTTTTTTTACAAATGTTATACTCGAATTATAACTTAAATTTTTTAATTTTGATGAAGAATCTATCACTGTTTACAGCTGATCTTTCTGATGCTGATAAATTGTACAGTACAACTAATTGCACATATATATGTGATGTGATATCTTTTTATATTGTACATTTTCTAATTTTATTATTTGATGGAACATATGTGGTTTAAATCCAAATAATAATACTCCATTCTATTCTATTCTATTCTATTTCATTTAGTAATTATTTTAAATGCTACGTCTGGAGAACATACGTGTGATGTTTCGACGATGTGTTGAGTAACTGCAGATATGTATTCACCATTTGATTTAACACAGGCGTTTAAGTTACAATTTTCTGTCATTCAAGTAATTATCTGTCTGGTCGATCGGCCTACGTAAGTTGATCGACAACTTGCGCATGGATATTGGTAAATGATATTTGATGTCGACATAAACGGCTGTTTCTCTTTGATTGCTGGTAAAGGCAAGTGTGTTACCATAAATAACACTCGTAGTTTAGCTCATTAAATAAGCGTTTTTAACGCCAATTCAACTTTCGTTTGGGCTTTTCAGGAAACTGCATCCCCCTTAAATGGGATGTTCAGGTAGACTGTTTGCAGCCGGAATTATGCAAGTAGAAAAAGCATGTTTGGACTTTGAACTTGAACAGGGGTGACAAATGCAATTGATTTGTTTCCTTTTATTTCACACTCTCTCTATGTTTACATATTTCTATCTTGTTTTGCTTTCCAATTTAAATATAAAGATATGTTCATTAATAGATACTTGAGGAGATAATGATGCACATGGAAAGGGTACTATGAATTTTATTAAGGCTCGCATTTCAAAAGAATATATATATATATATATATATATATATATATATATATATATATATATATATATATATATCCATTGTGTTGGTACCATGTAATGATTCGGCAACCATAGTGTTGATACCATAAAATTTACGGCACCATTAGTGTTGGTATCAAGTACTGAAATAATAGCCATGGTGCTGGACCCCATTATAGTCTTGGTATATATTATATATAATGAGTTGTTTTGAAGTCGCATTGTCGAGACTTTATATAAAGATAGCTTCACTATTGCCGGTTAACACATTCGTATTGAAAATTGTACCGTCCTAATTTCGCATATTCTTCACCCAAAATATATAGTTGGTAAAGTTCTTAATACCTGCTCTTACTGAAAAGTCGCCAGAAAGCACGAAACAAATTTGCACGATATTAAACATTCAGTTCATGCTGTTTTTGGTTTATCCTTCTGGTCAAATTAAAAATTATTTTAATTGCATGAAAATAATTTGAGGATACTGCAGAATCATATTTTACGTCATGCCAACTTTGAACAGAATTCACATATTTACAGCATGCGGAGGCATTTCACATTTTTTGTTAACCTGATAGAATGCATAGCTATATCTTCACTTTCTATGTGTTTGTTGCGCATAACATTTGTAACCGAACGTGGTGATTTATTTCTTCTTTAAAATTACCAGCATATAAATTTGAATCAAGGCAGTCACAGCTAGCATTTCTCCATATAGTACCAGGAGCTCCAACATCGAAATGAATTTCTCCGACAACGACTTGTAGATATCAACCATTCTTTCATTTCAGGCTAAAGTCTTTTGTCAAATGCATATATTGCATTGCTCATATTTCATTATCATATGGCATCAATTTTAGACAAATTCCATATAACAACCCGCACAAAATTTTTCATTATAGAACAAACATCACGCTTCCTTGGGAAATGGCATTGAATTGGACTTTTGTATAAGAATATGAACATTGGTTTCGCGAGAGAAGATAACAATTATTCAAATCAGGTTTGCTAACTTGATGTAAACACCTGGTCTAATATATTCATATCTTTGTCAGTATAACCTAAACATGTTATAATTTAAAAAAAAGCAATTTATCCATTAATCTTTGAAAATTCTTTACAAAATATACAGAATCTGTCGAGGATAATTTTATAAAATTTATTGACAAAATATGTAATGGGCATAGGGTGTAATACCGGCTCTTACTGATGAATCACAAAACGTGCATACACGAGAAATTATCTACCGATATTAATACAATCGATATATCATTCTGGTAATTTTTGAACTAATCTGTAACTAGATACGCAATACTTAATGGAAACGTTCATATATACATTCGATCTCGCAACAAATAATAGAAAACTTATATTTTTTATTAAATAATTTCATAAATAACTCGAAAATTGGTAAATGATTTTGTTCAACACCAGAGTGTATGGATTAGCTGAAGTGACAATTATTCAGAAGTAGTTGTTAATTTTTTTTAAATTTCATCAAATCTTTTGTTTTGGCACCATCTGCAGAATCAACAAACGTAGTGTTGGCATTCTTTAATGGCTCGGTGTATATTATAAATAGGGAGTTGGATTTCAAGTTGAATTGTCGAAGACATGGTGTTTATCCCATTACTGTTTGGAAATACATTCGTATAGTACATTGTACAGTACACAAGCCTCACATTTCTTCACAAAATGTATTGTAGGTATAGGGCATGTTACCGACTCCTACCGATGTGTTGCCAGTAAGCACAAAAACGCACGTATACATGCGATCATATCCTTCGCTCAGGCTGATTTTGGTATACATTTCTGGTCATTTTACAACGATTTGTTAATTAAATTTGTGTCTGATTATACTTCCTGCGTAATAATCTATTTAATTTAAGCGTTGTTTCCAAAAAATTTCGCACATTAAATGAACCCCTAAAATGTTATAGCTAGATACTAAAACAACCTTAGTCTAGAGCAATTAATTATTAATTAATACACTTCCATGAAAAAGGAC
>JAQBSW010014753.1:0-11063 GCA_029291075.1 Eudiplozoon nipponicum | reverse complement strand
GAAACTGTCGGCTGCACAATTTCTATGCAGTCACAAAAATAACTCTGCATCTTTAGCCCTATATATATATATATATATATATATATATGGAGGTAATACAATTAAACAATCATAGATTGCGCAGGTGTTGGTAACAATTCTATAAATAAAGTTGGCATGGTTGCAGTAAACACTAATCCCATTGTATTTAACCAGTCATCGAACAACATAGCAAAACTACCATCAGTCGCATATACTGAAGATCTTCAATTATCATGACAGAGTACGACGGCAAATTGACTGATCTATGATGGTAATAGACGAATCGGCATCTGCCAAAAGTTCTGGATTTAAAAACCTTTCCACATTTACCTTTCAAAAATATTGCAAACCACTCTTAAATCACCAGACTATTTCACTAAGCACCAAGTCCAAGATCCGCATATCAAGTATGCCATCAACCCTATTTTATGCTACGGAGACTTGGAAGACTGCCCACGATATCTCCCAGATTATTAACAAATCCGCAAATCGATTTATAAGTTCGGATAGGATTAATTCATGGTCAGCTAAGCGTCAGAAGACATTACACAAGAGCCAAATTTATAAGTCAGCCAGGTTTATTCAGCTACTCATCGACGTACCTTTTATTGTATTCTACAACAACAGCTACTACTACTACTACTACTATTACTACTACCACTATTAATACTTACTCCTCATCACTCCATCTAATACTTCTACTACTACCAATGCTACTTCTACTACTACTACTTATAATAATAATAATGACAATTGATAATACTATTTCTAATAATAATAATAATAATAATAATAATAATAATAATAATACAATTGCTACCAAAACTAACGTGTCACTGCTACGTAGCTCTCAAATACATAGTTATTTATTGGCGGAAATGAACACAAGGTAGCGATAAACAGAGACGAGTTGCCAGACCTGGATAAGTGTACCTTAGCGGCATAGACTCCTCCGGAACCCACAAGGCTGGAGATCCAGATAACCATTTATGCATTTGTGTATGCATGCAGTGTAAACTTTGGATCTAGATCGAGTTTGCATCATAATTTGTATGTAGTAGGTCTGAATACAAACCAGCAGAAACATAAACTGCTTTTTTGACTTGACACTTTAAAAAGTGATTAATAAACAAAAAAGCACATTTGAAAGCAAATAATGTTGATTCCGATTCTTACCCAATTATTAAAGGAATGTGAGCAAATACAGGTTCGTCCCAGTCAAAAGCACGGTAGAGTTGAATATGCTTCGCGGTTGATGATAGCCATTCCTGCCAAATCGAACAATTGTATTAAAAGACAAGAATAGGATTATGCCAATAATTATGTCTAAACAAATAACTCTCTCGTTCTTAGAAGACTTAGGCAGAGCATGCAAATCAAAGGACAATATTATTAAAATCACGGTTGTGAAGTCAATATGAACACCAATCCCACCATATACATACAATTGTTGCTATAAACAAAACATTCAATAAGGTAGGAAAGGCAATTCATCAAATTTTGGTGAACATTTGCATACCTTGAAATCCATTGGGTTGGCACCATGTACGTTTTCGATACCATAAATTTGGTATCGTGTACTGACTCAATAGCCATAGTGTTGGTGCCCTTTACAGACTTGGCATATGTTATATATAATGAAGTCGCATTGTCGAAGACTTTATATGAAGCTAGCTCCACTACTGCAGATTTACACATTTTTATAGGAGATTGTATCGTCCAATTATCCCACAATTCTAACCAAAATATATAGTAGGTATAAGGCGTAATACCGGCTCCTACCGATGAATCGCCAGTAAGCATGAAACGAAAGCGCACATGAGATTATTCTTTCCGTTCATACTTTATTTGGTTTATCCTTCTGGTCATATTTGGTCTAATTGGTAACTATGTTCGCAAACACACAATTCATCCAGTAGACCGGTTTCGTCTCACTGAAAACTCCTCGCGTACTGCCATAGAATTTTGCCTCGTTTCGAGGCCCATCCAAGGCACAAATTCTGAACGATGCCTGAATAATTTCCATCAAATGAGTTGCTTCTGCTAACTTCTACAATGCTTAGTATATATATAGACATCTATTTATATAATGGAACTGGTGTATATATCAAGCTCGAAAATTTGATTTAAATAACTGTTATCACCACCCGCGCAATGAATGACTGCTTGTTTGTATAAACACTCAAAATATTAATATCAATGCTTGATGGTCAAATAACTTTAAAAAGAGCAGAGCAAATTTGACGCGAACATCTTCCGTCAGTTACATTAGACACAAATTGTCTATCGTTTATATTTGAAATATATATATATATATATATATATATATATATATATATATATATAAATCTGTACACTTGTATAATAACTGTCGTCTGCAAGCATGCATGAAGTAAATTCTTTTGTCTTTAAACAAAGTTGTCATCCGCATAAAGCATTCATCTTAGATTAAAGGATCCTAGATTTCTCGAATCGATAGTCCAATGCAAAACGAGCAAGTCGAAATTAACAGAATAAGATACTAATTAGTTATTATTAGTACTGTGCTTAAGTCATCAACACGGACATCTATGATATTCTGGCTGTTCATTTAGGAGTAGGGATGGACAGAAAGCCAAACGTAAACAGAAAATGCAAAACAACGCTTGCGTGGTTCACATTTAAAGGACAGAGTTGGACACAAGATTGTCATCAAAACTGCCCGGAATACATTAGAATTTAAAAAGTTATACTTTGATCCCACATAACTCTGAAAATAATTCATATTTATGTTTGGGCTGTAAACGAAACCTTTCATTGCATATTTCTTGGTGGGAAAGGCCATACAGGTGTAGAAGTTTCCTTCTTCTCCTCACAAGGAATGGATGGCCAAATGCTCGTTTACATCCCACACAGCTCTTAATATGTTCCGTAGACATCTTGCAGTAAACTAACGAGTTATTAAATGCTTATAAATTTCCATTTCTGATAACGAGTATGACAAATATTCTCCTAGAAATTCTGCGACCAAATGTCTGGCGAATACCATCTGCTTCAAATATCGTGTCTGAAGCGCCAGTGGTGAGGAACCTGTGTTGACAGTACGACAAGTTATAGACAACCGGTCACCAAGCCGGAAATTTCTATAGCTACACTCAGGCAACTGAGACGTCTATACAACACCATTGTAGCCAAATCAACTATAAAGTACGATGACATTGGTGATATAGCTTCCTAGCGATTCAAAAAGTATCGCTGCTTATGGAAACGCAAACCTCCCCGTAATAAGAAAAGAATGCAAAGAAGATAATAGTCCAGAAATCTGCCACAGAGCTCGATTCGATGCCGTATCACGCAAAGTTTACAACAAGGAGCATTTGTTGAGATCCACCGAATCAAACGCACCCTTGAAGTCTAGAAAGACGGCTATTGCGGGACAGCGACATAAATGTCGCTGTTCAAGAACCTGCCTTCAGGTAAAAAATATTATCTATACAACCTCGTCCTGATCGGAATTTGACTTGGTCTTCTCTAGTATGTGATTTACGCGCAGCGCTAAAACGCCGCAAGATAATCGAAGCAAACAACCTAGATACGACTGGAGTCAAGCTTATACCATGGTGGTTATCTTACGAATTGGGATTGCCTTTTTGAAGATATAAATGATGCTTGACTCAATCCCAGAAACGGCAAATTAAATTCATTCCATATAATACGCAAATGATTTGCTAATGCCACAAAAATTAAAATGACATCATCCTTCAATAAGTTTGGAAAATGATCATCGACGCCTGTGGCTCTGTCATATTTAAGAGATTAGATCGCATTCCATATTTTTAGCTCTGAGACTATCATACCCTATGGTTGATACATGCAAACTTTCGGGGATCAGGACAGATACAGATGCTCGAGATAATTTCTCTTTTAGGTGTTCATCTCACCTAACAAGACGGCAAATTTTGTCAGCAATTAGATTATAGTTAAAATCATTTATTGTTTCGGCATTTCGAAAATTTTTCTCAGAATCAATACGCGAATAATTTGTAACTACCATCGGCTGTTATCTATCCATTCAGACTAACTGTTCCAAAAGGATTCAAGAACATATTTTAGACTTTACATAAGTTGGTGTCCAATTGTGCAGTGAGTATCATTACAAGATAATGTAGCAGGAATTTGGCGCCTAGTTTCAAGAATAACTTTTCAGAGACCCAATAGATGATTTTATGGCAATCTACAAAGTCACACAGGGTAATACCTGCATTGCGCATAGCGAATTTCAACCTCGTCTGCAGAAACTCAAGACCAGTAGCATCGATTTTGAAAACTCTTCACGTTTTTGTCGGAAGGACTTTTGTTCTAGTTTGCTTACATCTATTTGAGGTTTATTCGTATATAGATTTTTTCTGAAAACTTGCGCGCAATTCTACAACGGATAGGTGCATAGTCCGAGTCCCAAAAGTGATCCAAAAAAATGACAATCCTGGATGCAACCACACTATCTATAATTAATTTGAGTTCACCGTTTTCCGGGAGCTGGAGGACGCCATGTGGCACGACGTCTTAAACCACGTGTGAAGTTTGTGCACTTAAATATAACCTGTGTTCCGTGCAGCTATCCAACATTCACCCACCTTTATCGTTGCGCATCGAGCCTAACGTGTTTGTTCCAAATAAATGAAATTCGGTGTTAATTAAGCTCGTGCCGAATTTCAAAAGTTCCTTCAATGTCGTAAACTTTCCCCTCCCATCCGACACGCCCACATTAATTGCGTCACCACCCATTTAAGACTAGGTGTTACTGCGTAGTTAAGCCCAACTCAAGGCTTCACACGAAACGCGATGATGCATGTGTGCCACTCCACCCGGCGAGATTCTTGCTACGATTGCCGAGTTGACCAGCTAGTGTCCGCCGTACGTCAGGCCAGAAATTACTTTTTCTACGGGCCACACGTCAAAGTTAGCATAAACTACGGTTATAAACGCATGTAAAAATGGGTTTTGCGCTTACTTATGTCTCATCAACAGGAGCCTAAAACTCACTATATATTTAGTTAACAAAACGTGGTCAGTTGAGCGGTGCAATCTCCTACACATAATTGTGTTCAAGCAGCCATAGAGATAACTTAATATTAAGTCTTCCCAATGCAAATTAAAAGTCAAATCACAATAAATAATATTTACCGTACCCAAACGTTTACAAGCACCATAATTTTTAGATTGGCTCGATTTCACCACAATTGAGAATAACAACTAATTCTGAACACTTGTTACACCAATAAAGCCTTATACTCTACCCGTAATTAAGTAGCAATCAGTGATGCCAGTGAGGCTTATAGCCAGTGAATCATCGAGGTATAATCAATTTCTTTATTCAACGCTACTCAATATCTCAGGCATTCCATCCTAACTAGCAACCCTCGAAAATAGTTTGTCTACAGATTAGAACTAATATATTGTCTTATACACACACACACATATATATATATATATATATATATATATATATATATGAGAACAAAACACCGTACTTCATGGAATAACATTTATTAATAACTCTTATTTCTCCCAGTATCTACAGCCATTATTCTGGATTCGTTAGTATTTTCGTTCATCCAATCCCAATTGTACATTTGAGGCAACGCAACAAAATCTAAACCAATTTGGAGGAAAACAAAATAACCCCGAGATTAGCGCTTAGTGTTCCCGTTGGAGGTGATCTTCCAGCTGAGATCTTCAAAAGAAAAGTAGTTCGAGCGACTAAAGCACATTTTCCATCGATACAGGTGAGAGTTGTGTTCAACACAACAAAACTTATGCGAACTTATGGAAAGGATAGCCTCTCCGTAACGTCAACACCTTTGTCTGTATACAAATTCCAATGCACCTGCAACGCTCAGTACATCGGCAGATCAAAAATCAGACTTGAAACTAGAATAAATCAGCATGTCTCTCAGAAACTACTAAGAGGGGTGCAGTTCCTGCACAAAAATCAGTAATTTGTGAACATGTACTATTCACAGGTCATGCTGTTAGTAGCAACAATTTCCAGTTATGTATTTAATTATTTATTTAATTAATGGTGTCTATTACATCTAGACAGACTTAATATTGCGCCTAGGGTGATTTCCCAATTATTGTAAGGACTTCCGTTACTTGTTCATCATCAATTAGGTGGACTAGTTAGCAAAACAATCTATTACATAGAACACCATCGTTTGAATATATAAATCAAAAGAGTATCCAAATTTAACGCACATAGTCGTACCAAAAGCCAATTCCAATGTAAGAAACACGATGCACAATAATAATAGAAATAAAGCTAATAACAATACATTCCTGAACGAAATATAAAGAAAGCAATATTTTATTGAAGTAAAACATCGATGTAGCGATTAGAGCCTTCCTTTCCAATGACTCCATTTGAGTACGGACTATATGAAACACAAATACAGGCTTTTCCACTGGACCATTTAGGAATCAACTCCACACAACACCATTAGGACTAAGTCAGTTTTAAGGCAAGGCGACATAGGAAATACAACTTCTGATTTTCGCCGTATCGCTTCATAAACGCGATTGAACCGCGCAACTAACTCTGTTAACAAAGTTAATATACAAGATTAAATTCTATATTGCTAACTCTGATAGACAACATAACTAACTAGTGTAAATGAGATTCTATTGATAAGCCAACTATGACATGAAGTTTGTAAGACGAATTTTCCTCCGCGCTGGCATTTGTCGTTATAAAAGTTGTTGAAGATATGTACTAAATGTAGAAGTCAATAATAGACTTCCTCGGAAAACGGTGTGACAACAAAATTAAATTTTGATGCTAGGGCACCTATTACATAACAATACTCAAGGCGACCTAAAACTTGAATTTAGCACCGTTAACAAAAAAGGTAAAACCAAAGAAAACAGACATCGAGCTCATTTACCAACACACTTTTAATATTTGATAATTCTTTAAAAATCAGAAAAGCACTTACAGCACCGCGTATGACGTGACTTATCTTCATTAAATGATCATCAATTACATTTGCCAGATGATAAACTGGAACTCCATCGGATTTTACAATGATCTAATGATAATAGCATAAAAAAGTATTTTTTTCAAAACTTAATAATTTTTTAAAATTATCCCACAAGCCATAGTTCTCACCAATGACCTTAAAATATCATTAACATTCATCGCGCTCAGAAAAGGATTTCCTCGGAAAATTGTCTGATAGAGACAAAAAATACAGGGAAATGACTCATCTTACAAGGCTTCCTTTAATAGATACATTGACTAACAAACCATTTCATGTATCTTGCGACTGGTTATATAAAATGCTATTGGCGCTTATCCTAATCCCGAAAAATTTATTTTTCAAACTGTTATCACCACCTGCACAATCCATGATTAGTCACATTACTTATATAAATGAGGAGAAAACTATAAAATGTAAAAATTTGTGACTCCATAGAAATCCTTTAATCGACAATTAGAATCGAGTAAAATGTATTTGAGAATACTCGAAAGTAAAAGTGATACATTAATCTTACTTTCTTTATATACGCATTGCGGTTCGATCCTCGTTAGTCAATTTCCCGTCGTCCTCAAATGATGAATATTGAAGATTGAAACGCATTAGTACGTGCAACAAACAGCGATTTTGCTATTCTGTGCGACGGATTAAATAAATGGGATAAACATTGATCTCAAGCTCGCAAACTTCATTAAAATAGTTGTTATCAAAACCTGCACAATCAATGTTTGTATAGACGTATTGCCCATATATATATGTGGCGAAAGCTGCAAAAATTTAATGTTCGTGACTGCATAGAAATTGTGCAGCCGACATTTTCAGTCAAGTACAATGTACGCGAGACTACTAGAGGTAAGAGCCGCATATTTAATTTTGCTTTCCATATATATACATATATATATATATATCCCCTCCTTAACGTGGTACGACGGTGTCAACCATGTCTCGATGGCCGATCGTACATGGGCTAACGGGGCTATGGCGGTGGTGTCACCAGGGCGTGGTGGATTTCCGATCGGCAATCGGATCTCCTATAAAATACCACATGAGCCCGACGACGGCACCATGACTCGGCGTGTGTTCCCCGCCACAAAAGGGTTCAACAGCCACAGGATTACATGGACTCCTGGACAGTACCCCGTACTTCCGAATGGCGAATGAGCTCTCAACAGCCACCGGCAACCATGCAACTTACTGCTGCCTTGCAGACTGCGCTTGGATGTGCAAAGGCTAGAGGTGCGTCCTCGATCAAAAAGCCGAGTGGTGAGGGGACACCACTTGTACCAAATTCCCAAGAAACTCCATGATCAATGGAGCCGGCTTATCCTCCAAAAGGAGTCAGCCGCAGTAAAGTAAAAGTATATATATATATATATATATATATATATATATATATATATATATTTGTGTGTGTGTGTTGCGGTTTGATCCATACTAGTCAGTTTACCGTCGTACTTTGATGATGGTCATGGAAGGTCGAAACGCGTCAGCAAGTGCGACTGACGGTAGTTTTGCTATTTTGTGCGACAGGTTAAATACAATGGGATAAACGTTTATCTCAAGCTCGCAAACTTTTTTCAAATAAATGTTATCATCACCCGCGCAATTAATGATTTCGTTATGACTAACAAAAATGTGTCTCCCGCACGTTGGTTTCTAGAATAGTCCGGAAAAAATAAGGAAGAATTAACTAGGGCTCTCTACTGAATATTGTTTGCCGCTAGACTCAAACAGACTCACTCATCAAAGTATCTTGGTTTGTAAGAGCACAATGCGAAATCTATTGAACTCTACCGAGCTTTCAAGCCGGACGAGCATATATTTGCACATTTACCTTTGATAGTCAGGCAAAAATATACATTTTTGTGATTTGCCTTTTTAAGAACATTTCTCGCAAAACGGTTTGTTAGTACATGCATCCACTATGGCGTCTGAGAGTAATAAATAAGTGCAATTTCCGTTTCTGAGAGTTCACAATAAATAATTATATTGCGTAATAAACGTTCTGCAATTCCGGTATAGATTTATAAATTATATATATATATATATATATATATATATATATATATGAATTAGAAAAAATCCAATGCCAATAAAACAGAATTCATCATAGCATTCTGCCTGGCCACGTCTGATTCCAAATTTGAACAGATTTTGTCAATTTATGTGTCATCTAGTTAACATGGATGCGCAATGACGTGAACAAGTGACTACATTTTGTTCCTGTCCTTTCTGCGGATTCGGTCAACCGCAAGAGTTAACTTGTTAGCCTAGCGAACAGAATGTGGCGGTGGTCTTCTATGACAAAGCTCGAACCAACGCAATCGCGATCCCTAACCACGTTCGATGATCGTGGTAATTAAAGAGCGGAAAGGCATCAAGTGACAGCTTGCAAATTTCGCTTCAGAATAATACGACTAAGAAGCGCTGTAACCACATCGAATTGTAACAACTGTGCATGCGTTTGCAGCTCCAGTCGGTCATCTACAAACTCTCAGTGGCATACAAATAATCGATAGTTTACTTTACTTTAAGACATATTTTATGCAAAGTGATTTAAACAGACGATACAAGATTGATTTGCATAACTCACCGAAAATAGTCTCCGATATACTAATACCTCGGGGAATTGCAGTAGAAGCCGATCTGTATGAAGTTATCGAGGAATACGGGTTAACGAAATTGTTGATTATATAGAAACCAAGGTTTCTATCTAGATTTAAACACTTGAACCATTATGTAAATACATTTTTCAATATAAACTAAGCATTGCATAATGTAGAAAATGCAATTCATCCAGTAGGCCGGTTTCGTCCTTATTTGGAACTATTCACGTTCTGACCAGAATTTGCCACAGACAGGACTCGAACCAGGGCACGTATGCTTCGAAATCTTTTCCTCTAACCATTGAGCTAGCCTGCCTTGATTAAAATAACTTTTGTCATTGCCATCCGCGCAACTGACGTTTGTTTAATTACAGAAATCGTTGATTACCAACAGAATGGCACTATTTAGCACCACTGAGGCAACGGATAAAGTTTGCACCGACTGTTTTTGAGACATTCATTTTCAGGCCGTATCAGATTGAAAATATTTGTACAAAATTAAGGGCTTTCTGCAGACAGTTGGTCATGCATGCTTGTCGAACGTTAGCGCCAATCATAAAATGATCAGAGACACCTACTGATGTGAACAAAGGTTGATGATTCATCAAATAAAGCTTCAACTAATCGTCAGCGCCCCCATTAATTATAACACGCCCGAAACACAATTCGTGCACTGAAGTCTAAAATGCAGTAATGGCGACCCTCGGCATCGATGGCGAATTAGAATAGGGAATGAGAGATAGCGCACACACGTTTACGACATTAAAGTCAGGTTGCCTACACGAAACCTAGCATAAACCAATCAAGATTGTATACCTTTACACCCTTGTATATAACACCCGGTAGCAGAAAGACAACAACTTTTACTTTACTTTACTTTACTGCGGCTGACTCCTTTTGGAGGATAAGCCGGCTCCATAGAAATCCCGGATTATACCTCTCCATGCCGGGCGGTTGGCAGCCATTTCGGAACATCGAACATTCCAACACCCGAAATAAATAGGTGTTTTCGCGCTGATACAGAGCGCGTCGCTTGCCGGGGACGCCGTAGCATGAACGGTATTTGTGACATTTCATGGAGTTTCTTGGGAATTTGGTACAAGTGGTGTCCCCTCACCACTCGGCTTTTTGATCGAGGACGCACCTCTAGCCTTTGCACATCCAAAGCGCAGTCTGCAAGGCAGCAGTAAGTTGCATGGTTGCCGGTGGCTGTTGAGAGCTCATTCGCCATTCGGAAGTACGGGGTACCGTCCAGGAGTCCATGTAATCCTGTGGCTGTTGAACCCTTTTGTGGCGGGGACACACGCCGAGTCATGGTGCCGTCTTCGGGCTCATGTGGTATTTTATAGGAGATCCGATTGCCGGTCGGAAATCCACCACGCCCTGGTGACACCACCGCCATAGCCCCGTTAGCCCATGT
>JAQBSW010014752.1:0-11065 GCA_029291075.1 Eudiplozoon nipponicum | reverse complement strand
GTTCTACGTCTCTCCGGCTTCCGTCGCCCAAGCAGTTAAAGACATTAAATCTAAACACCAATTTGATCAATACGGTGTCTCGGTCAGCATGATTGCTCTGCTTGGCTGGAACGTCTTCTCTCTAATTGCAGATGTTATTAATCATTGTCTCGAAACCACCTATCTTCCCCCGGACTGGCTTTGCTCGACGATCTCTCCTATCCCCAAAAATGGCACTTCCTCGATCTCATCATTTAAAGATCTCCGCCCCATTACTATCGTACCTTCTTTCACCAAAATCTTCGACAGGATCTTATACAACCTAATCTACCCTTTCATTAAGTCTCATGTAAACTTCTACCTCCTTGATGATCAACATGGATTTTTGAACGGCCGCTCATCTTCCACCAACTTAGTTAGTGTTCTCGATCATTGCTACTCTTCTTTCTCTAAAGGGCTTCAGTGCACTCTCCTCTTCCTAGATATATCCAAGGCTTTTGACTCGCTGTCATTTTCAGCAATCGAATCTGCCTTAATGAGAAGCGGTATCTGCGGCAACGTTCTCAATCTTATCAGTTATTATCTTCGAAACCGATATGCGACAGTAAAAGTTGGCAGTAGTCACTCGAGGCCAACCCATGTCCGATCCGGTGTTCCCCAGGGCTCCGTACTTGGTCCCATTCTCTTCAACCTTACACTCGCACACATACAGGTTGAAGACAATCTTTTCAAGCTGTTCAAATATGCGGATGACATGGTTATCGTATTCAGCAACCCCACAACATCCAACCCTTCCTCACCCCTTATATCGGAGCTCCTATCTTCGCTCCACTTGCAGCTCAGCAGAATCGGTCTCAAACTAAATCCCACCAAAACTCGCTTAATGAGACTCTCGTCTGATCCATTCTGCTCTATCCCGGTTGCCAACTACCCCCTCGACATAGAAATAATAGATTCGGCCAAACATCTCGGCATTCATTTCTCTAAGTCCCTAGACTTCTCCCCACACCTTACACACACTACTTCCAAACTCTTCAAATGGGCCCGTCTGATCTGTTTTAAGACTAACAACCCCACTCTCCAACTCACATTATTCAAGGTCTACGTTCTGCCCCTCATTTCTTACGCCAGCGAATTCTACTGTCCTCTCACCCTCGCCTCCTCGTATACTATTGAACAGGTATCCTCCAGATTTCTTAAGCGAGTCTTCCCGAAATGCCAAAATTATAGGGAACGCCTACTTCTGGCTAACCTTCTTCCGCTTTGGTTCACACGTCACCTTCGAGTCATTTCTTTTATCCATAAGATCTCAACTTCCCTACCACTCTCCAACTTTGCCCACCCAAGTCACCACTACGCCACACGTTCTAGTAACTCTTCTATCCAAGCTAACCATACCCCCACCATATTTAAAAAAGTCTATCTCTTCTCCAAAGCCACTAATGTTTTCAACGCTCTTCCCACAGATATAAAGCTCCTATCCCAGCACGAATTCAAAAAGGCAGCCCATCAGTACTTCTTCAACAAACTTCTTTGCGATACCACCGATTGGAAACGAAACTGGTTCCTTCTCAATCCATAACATTTACTTCTCCCCAGGCTATTCTCTTTAACTTCTCTAATCTTCCACTTTACCTCCTTGGTCTTCATCCTTTCTTCTTGACTCACTGATACCTCTTCTCAACCCATTCGTGACCCCATCATATCCACGTAGTGGATACCTTACTAAGTTTTCCTCATCCAATTCTTTTCTTTCTTGTTTCAGCGGAGGACCGATAACCCAACAGGACATCGACTTTCCCTGGCCTTCCTTCAATCACAACCTCGTTCTACGGATGCCTGCGACCCGTGCAAGAAGCTCGTTTTCAATCCGGCTGATTCCATCCATGTCCTGGCTATGCTCCATCAACTCAATCTCCACGACAATGGACTCCATCGACCGATGTCTGCCTACGATCCGCCATCTTTATTATCTTTATTTTCGAACTCACTTTTACCTAGAAGCTCTGACAATTCATGGACTTTCTCCAATTGATCTTGTCTAGTCAAATGGAATTTTGTTCCTATTTATTTTTCACCAGATTGAACTATCTTGACGTTTTTGATAACATTTCCCTTCCCAAACCCCCCTGCCATCAAATACTTTGCTAGTCACAATTCCACTCACCTCCACATATCCTACCCTTGATTTGTTATCTCAATGGTCGGGCCAGTTGGCCTTTGATGCCAAATAAATGTATTATTATTATTATTATTATTTTCGCCGCCGTTTTGCTGTGCGCGACAATTGATAGCACTCGTAGGTCGGAAAAGTCTTGAATCCTTTACATTTCCAGGTGCACCGATTTTTGGACTTCATTGATGGGTTCTACTAATCCTTTCATTGGAAGCCCTCCATCAGCTGTTTATCGGAAAATGACGGAACAAGATTTTCCGCCCTTTTTTTGTTCTGTCATTTTAAGACAAACAGCTGATGGAATGCTTTGAAAGGAAGGGACAAATAAGAATCCATCAAGCAAGGCAAAAAATCGGTGCATCTGGAGTTGGAAATGATTCAATAAATACCTGACCCCCGAGTGCTTTCAATTGTACCTTGGTTTAAACTTTAAATTTTGGCACGATTATCATTCAATGATGAAAATTTTAGAACAAGACACCATGATCAAATCGAGATGGTGTCGGCTACCCCAATTTATGTTGACCACCAAACAGTTAGTTATATCGAACACAAGTTTCAATAAAGTTGTCACTTCACCTTTTTGAGAATATGCGTAAGTTTTAGAGAAAAACAATGATTTATTTTCCACGGGAGCTTGCAATACTATATCCAACAGTATGCGCATTGTGAATAGTAGAACTTTCCTTCGATAGAAAAATTAAAAATTTTGGCCATCAGAACCAATCAACTTTGACCGCTAATATCTTGATATTTTTTTCGAAAAAACGGTTGTTCGAGTGTGCTTACATCTATTTAAGTTTTTTCTTATTTATTTTTGCAGAAGACTTGAATGCAAATCAACAACTGATAAATTCATGTTCAGAATCAATACACGTGTACCAAAACCAATGACGATCCTGGATGCAACACTGTCATCTATAACTAATCGCTACATGATCTAGGAGTCCTCCATTGTCTGGGGGCTGGAGGACGCCATGTGGTGCAACGACTTGCACAACGTCTGAAGTGTGTTATTTAAATATAATCCACACAGCTATACAAGATTCGTTCACCATTATCACTGCGCAATGAGCTTAAAGTGTATCTTCTACCTAAATAAACGCCGCATTGCTTAAGATCCCAACTTGAGCATACATGTCCTTAGTAACCAAGAATATATCTGAACTTCGTCTACATAGTAGCGAGCATAGGTAAGAGTAAAAATAATCTATTGTCGCCTTTGCTGAAATCGGCGGAGCTTATGAGAT
This sequence comes from Eudiplozoon nipponicum, assembly GCA_029291075.1. NCBI lineage: Eukaryota > Metazoa > Platyhelminthes > Monogenea > Mazocraeidea > Diplozoidae > Eudiplozoon > Eudiplozoon nipponicum. The sequence goes on along the minus strand of JAQBSW010014752.1, from coordinate 7,660 downwards.
TACAACAAAAAGGCAACGTCGATTAAGGTTTCTGACATTAGTCCTAGAAAATGTATTTAAACTTGCCACACAAAGTCGGCTGTTTGCAAGGACCCATTCAGTTAAACAATCTACAGCTCAAGAACAAAGGAAAGTACAAAAACCCCACTGACCGACTTCACCAACCAAAATCTTCCTGGCTGGCACGCTAGTTTTCAAACTATAGGCTTAACTTGAAACGGATAATGAATTTATCCAGTTAGACCCGCAAGGTTCATGTTACCATTCCCGAACTAACTAGAGAGTACCCGCTGGCCGTCAAGCCGTAAAATTCTATGGTAATGAGCCATAGAAGCCCAATCAGGATGACTAGGAGTTCATAGTAGAAGATCTCCAGGCAGTCTAATTCGTTCTGCATAATCCAATTATGCTATAGAAGTTCCAAATTGTGCCTTATACCTATTGCGAATAGCTAGAAAAACGATAGTAAGATCGCGTACATATCTAGTTCCATTGGTACACCTTATCGCGGCTATCAATTCACGTTGCAGTCTCTCTACCATACCATGTGCTCCAGAATTGTATACACTAGTAAGCAGCACATCTATTCCTAAGGAATTCATCGACTTGATGAAAAACTAACATAAACTGGCTACCGCCATTAATGGTGACCCTTACCGGTACACCATATCGCTATACCAAATTATGTAGAAACGTGAACAACTCCTTAAGCTATAATATCCTTTAAAACCACCACAGCAAATTGACAACTGAATCGGTCAACCATTATAAGTTAAAAAATCTTGAACATTGATTTCGACAATGTCAATATGGATTTGCTTAAACCGACTGGCTGGTATTCCAATATTCTTTACCACGATACTTGTATCTCACAAACTTTGCATATTTAAAAATTGATAACTGTTCTCACACATGCCCGTGTGCTTTTCGACATGTTCGGTCGTAAATATCATTAGTTAAATAGCTTGATGGTGGCTTTAATGGAATGTAATCCAATCTCATGAAGCAGTTGAATTACCTGGATTTCGCACATAAGGTCTGGGTTCGCCTCTGACAATTTCACGTAATAACCACTTGCCACTCACTAGCTTGTGAGATTAAGATTGTTCCTTTGTCAATACTACTAGCCGGATTACCTGTGAATTCACGTCACGAGAGTAATTCAGCCTCGCGGCTATAACGAGAATAGCTCTAAGCAGCTTATGATATGCCAAAATCTTAACGTAGTGGCCATACAATCGTGTCATCACTCAAAGACAAGCCGTCGTAACACTAGATGTAATATCATCTCTTGCACTGCCTATTAATTTTGGAATTTCACATGGTTTCAAATTAGAACCACTTTTCTATAATAAATAATTTAATTACATGTGGTGAATTTATTAAATATGCTGATAATACCCCACAAGTTTTCCAATCACCACACAAAATATAGCTCAATCGTTGCGGAATACGCAAGAAGACTTACAGATTATCCATTGTATAACCGAAAACATGTTACTTCAAATTAAACCATAAAACAATCTTGATAAGTGTATTACACACTGACGACATTCTATATCTTTGGAAAGTCATACCACAAAGAGAAACAATAAAACACCTGACAAATAAATTGTCCCAAATAGCATATAACTGTCATTGCACTCAAAACCAAGTGCACAATAAACATACGTAAGACATATTCTAAAATACAGTCAATAATTGAAAACCCACAAACAATGCATTATCTGACAAACTAGAGGGACTCCAAGCATACCTACGAAGGTGTACATTTTCAAATTTTTCTTACTCATCAAAGCTCGCGCAGGTAAACCTTCAGCCAACATTAATTAGAAGAACAGCAATATCTTTAATTGAATTACACAAATATGTTAAACAACTGGACCGTCATAAATTTAAGCTTCATTCTAGTTGTATCTCCATAGAAACCAGAATGGGTGACTAACAAATTAACCTCGTGATTTCACAACTTATTTCAGAATTTTTTTCTTCTCCAAATTAATCACGCCATACAACCAGATAATTATTGAAACATGCAACCGACATTCGGATAGCTTTCAACGTGTTGTATAAGAAAAAGTAATAGATCTAGCTCGGCAAAATCAGACAACCGCGACTATTAAAAACCAATTTCGTAAATCACAAATGATAAAAGCGAAACCAATTGTTTTATATTAATAACTATTTGAACCATTTATTTTCTTTCTTCGAGATTTCGCGGATATTCGGAATCATCGAAAAAAGAATACATGTACTATATGTTAAAGTACAGATAAATGTCTACTGAGTCAGACTTCCTCAAAGCAGAAAATTGTTTCAGACAACTAATATCCAGAAACCACTATGCTAACTAGGCATATCGTCAACAGTCATTATGAACACAGCTCGTTTATATTTACAGCTCAACTTTTAACACACAAAAAGTAATATTCTCATAAAATGTACAATAACAAAGCACTCGCCCAAAAAAAGCATAAATGCTTTTGAAATTTGATTTAATGCTTAACTAGTGTGAAGCTTAATCTCAAAGCAGAAGATAATATGTAATCAAATGAAGTTGTCACTCTAACGGAAAATAAAAAATAACAACGAAGAAAACGGACAATCGATTTCTGGCGCTTGTTCTTACACGCCTTCTAAATCTTATATTCGCACAATTGAAGGCAGCAAAACACACATAATAAACTGATATTCTAACTCTTCTCAATCCTTTTCTAATCGATTCAATCCTGGTCAATTGAAATTCACCTCATTTCAGGAAGATCTGTCACAAAGTTTCTGGAAGAGCTTTACTTGCATAACATTTAAATAATTTGCTAGTCATTAATTCACTCCACTAAACATATTCCTACTTTTGAATTGTTGGGCTAGATGGCCTTTGCTGCCAAATAAGATATTATGGTTATTACTAAAGCGTTAACTTACATTATAAATATTTATGATTAATTTTCCATAAACCAAACAGGATTATGTCAAATAAATTTTAAAATTACAGAAAAGGATATTTTAGAAATATTGGCATCAGTTCATTGATGAAATTTTTTAAAATAACTTCTAGGCTGGAATACAGCTCAGGAATCATTTTCTGAGCGCACATATCTTCAACATTCTATCGAATAATGTCAAAAATGCATACCCTATATAATTCTTCAAAAGTAGGCTGTATTGGATCATTTTTTAAGACTGCGATAGTAGCATCGCGAAGTCTTCCCAACGACTTGCAGAAATTATCAGCATTGGTGGGTGGTGGATTATTAGCTAAAAATGCACTATGGAATAGTTACCAATCAGTGATTTTAAAGAAAATAGTTTTCGTGTATTACGATTTACATTTTTTTCGCCTAAACCTGCAGATACATTCTTAGATGTGTACATAGGTGTTCTCAACGACATCTGTGAATAACGGTCAGAATTATATAAATGCAAGAGGTAAAAAACAGGCGACATAAAATTCGTGCTTTTGTCAAGCCAGTGTTTACACGTTGTGTTACTATGCAAACATAGTACTAAGCAAAAATATTTCTGTAAACAATGATCATTTATTTATTTGTAGCAAACAAATAACTACCGAAGCGAATCGATAGGAAATTATGTAAACTAAGAATTAAACGAGATAGTATAATAAAGAGTAGTCCTATCAATAGTATTAAAAAATAAGGTTAGATTTGATTGACAATGAAATTAATTCATCACTGCTGATAATCCGTCAAAGATTAGAAAGAATTATTTTGGCCAAACTGAAGAGTAATCCTAGACTAAAATACAAACTCCTCACAGACTACAGTCAATATAAGGAAAAAGTAAAGCTTATATTACCTTTGGATAAAACTGAGTATGAATTTCTCTGTGAATTGGATGAAGTATTTGGCAATTTTATAAGTATAATTTTGAAGAATGGGAAATTACCAATCGATATTCTAACGATAGTAGCTAAACCGTTGCCAAAGGTAAGTAAGCCAACGTGTGCCAGTGATTATAGACTAATCTCTATTATCCATTAATTTTTGAAGATAATAGAACGACTGCTACTAGACCATTTAGAATGTATGTTGCCGGTTGTCTTTGATATAAGTCAACGTGGCTTTACGAAAGAAAGATCGACCATTACCAATATGCATTTTATGTGGAAACATTTAATTACACTTGCTGAGAAAAAGTTAGATGCACTAATCGTTTTTATAGATGTCTCAAAAGCTTTTGACTCCATCTCTTTTGATGCTATTTTAATATCAATATTATCAAAAGAATATTGATCCAATTATTTTTAGATTACTCAGATACTATTTATATAATCGAAGAATGAGTATTAAAGTTAATGATTTGATATCAAAATCAAAAATAGTAACAAGTGGAATTCCACACGGATAAATTTTGGGGCAAATTTTATTTAAAATCTTATTTGCACATTTAGAAACTAAGATTCTTAACGGTCGAGTTTGCAAATTCGATGATGGTTTAAAAATAATCTTTCCAATTGATCCAAAAACTGTCGACTTCGCCAAAAATAATGTGATACTAGATTTATATGACCTAAGTAGGTATTTGATAACACTAGGGCTGAGAATAAACAGTAAAACGACGAGAATCTAAAAATAGGTAATAGAACTGAATTTGATTGTTTATTTTCATGATGTTGTGATTAATTGTTTTTGAAATCAAAATTCAGTAAGAAATTAAGTATTTAGTCATAAATATTCGATGTACAGCTTCTGCTGAGAGACATATTAAAAGGATAATAATCAGTGCTAAGAACAGATGGGCATTAATAAATAGAAATATCTCATCGAACGATATAAAATTAAATATGTATAAAATTTGGATTAGACCGATACTAGAATATGCTGCCGCTACTTGGAATCCATTAAAAAATTGTTTATCCAACAAGATAAAAGCTGTGTAAAGAAAAGATGTGAAACAAATTAGCCATATTATTATATAATTGATGGAACATGTGTGGTTTTAATCCAAATAAAGACATTCTATTCTATTCTATTCTAGGTGGAATTTCGCGCCTTGTTTCGAGTATCTCCATAGATTTTACAGAGCCAAAGATTATTTCTACGGGGAGCAAGAATGCCAAATACATAGTACTTGCATTGTGCATAGTGGAACTTATCTTGGACCGAAGTGAATTCGGATTTTTGTCATTAAGACCAGTTAGCTTAAACTACAATATCTTCATATTTTTGTTGAAGCACGGTTGTTCGAGTTTGTCTACATCAATTTATGGCTTATTCTTAATTATTTTCCCGGAAAATTTTAGTGAAAATCCACAATGGATAAGTGCATGGTCCGTGTCGACACAGGTGTCCCAAAAAGAACGACAATCCTGGATGCAACCACGCAATTTGCAAATAATTATTACATGATCTATGAGTCCACCGATGTCCGGGTGCTGTTGGACACCATGTAGCACAACGTCTAACACGACGTCTGAAATCTGTACTACTTAAATAAAATCTATGTTCCGCACAGCTATTCAAAAGCCGTTCACAATTATCTTTGCGCGTAGAGCTTAACGTGTACCTTCCACCTAAACGAAATTCTGCATTACATAAGCGTACAATTAGAGCATTCATTTCACCCATAACCAAAACTATATCTGAACTTTGTGCTCTACTTAGGACGGAGCTTATTTCGGAGTAAAAAGCGTCCTTGCTTTCGTCTGGGCTGCAATCGGTAGGAGCATATGCAGATACAACGAAGAGGCAACGATGATAACAGTTTTTCATTGATTTTAGCAGATGTATTTAAATGTGCTGCACACAGTCGATTATTCAAAGGGATCCATTCAATTGATCAAGCTTCAGCTCGAGCGCTAAGGACAATACCAACGCCCCATTTACCGACTTTAAAGAACTCCGTGGAACCAGATGTTCGAAGCCAATAATGTGTAGATAGGGATGGTGCAACCAGTTCTGTAATGCACGTAGAATCCTGTATTCTGGTTTCAGATACAAAACAAACGTCGATTTCTAATTTATCCAACGTACGTGCAAGAGCTTCTTGTTGTCCAAGTTGTTTTAATGTTCGCAGATTAAATGCACCTACGTTAAAACCTAACCTACGTTTAATGAATGGTCCTCTACTAGAACTATTTTCGATATTTGGCAACCTGATATTGAACTCGGTGATATGATCTACACCAACCATATTCTTAGTATCTAAAAGAGCGTTATTGTGAGATTGAGAAGAGGAAGGGGAAAGGGAAAGGAAAGGAGGCAGAATCAAAGATAAAGATGCCCGATTTCGCTTATCCATCCTGCGCAGCTCAGCAGATAAGGCGACCCTTTTTATACTGCGCGACGGCCGATGCAGTATGTAGTCATTGTAATATGTATTTTGCATCGTTATATGTAATCTGCTCGAGAGCGGATGCTTCACTACCTATTCATAGTTATTGGTTTGCAGTCAAATGAACACCAAGTACAAAAATTAATCTAGAACAGATCAATGAAGAATAAAACTGACTAAGTATGACATAAAATTGATTTTTATTTAAATTTATAAACAACTTGTTTACTTTCTATCTTGATATAACGCTGATAAATATATAAAATATATTGCAATTAACATGAGCTCACCATAATGTCAAATATTCTTGGTCAAAAAACTGAATTTGACGATCCATGGACATGTATATACTGCGAATCATAAGCTGAAAACATGAACAGCACAAATTACTTACCATTTTCTGACAATAGAGTTCCCACTGCTTTGATACACAATGAAGTTCTAAATCAGGCGTACAAAGTTGTTAAGGACTGAACGAATACACATTTCAGGTAGTTTTTATTAGGAAACTGACTTTTCACTCCGTTAAGCGAAAGTGAAGTGACAATTCCATGAAAAATAGAGTGGCATTATTTTTTTTAATTTCCGATCAAGAATAGATACTTCTAGTAATTCTGAAACGAACTAGCTAATTATAATAAGACTATTTTCCCACTATATGCAGAAAAATGGGCTAATTTACACCTAAGTGGTTAAACTAACAATTAGCTAATCACTGAGTTCTCAAAAACATAGTGGTAGATAGTTTCAAGGCCACGAAAAATTTAACCCATTATGTTGGTAGGAGAGAGAGACGTGTTTTGATTTAATTATCTGGAAAAAAATTCTATCCTAAAAAAATTCTCCACCTCATAATATATCCCTCGTTAACACTTGCATTTACAAATAAATTATTTTTTGTCACGCTTGGTAAAAATAATTTTATTTGTCGTATAATTTATTTTTCTTCTTTGTTTACCTACGGTCATGTAGCAAAAAAGCATATGTTATACAATGAAATCGTACTATTGCTTGTGATGTTGATGCCACCGAACACGATAAAATAGAAAACCTCATATTTAAGGATTCTATTTAATTATTTCTAACAAATTTCATAATTTATAAGCAACATGAAAAACAAACTTAGAAAACAAAGTGTTCGAAACCAAATAACAAAGAAACTTTCATTTGAAACAAAAAACTAAATTTATCATTATCCAAATTGATATCCTAGAAATTAAATAGCCTAAAACTTGAACACAGTCGCCTCGTAAACTATGACTTGTACGATATTTACAGCATGATTACATTTAGGAAGAAGAAACTCCTCACTGTTTTAAGTCCTTCTTGTTTTTATTTTGACGACATTTAAAGCATTACAGATCAG
>JAQBSW010014751.1:0-11067 GCA_029291075.1 Eudiplozoon nipponicum | reverse complement strand
TACCCAAAATGTTCTGTTCAATAACAGAAATTGTGCACCAACCGTTAAAAGGTGAGTCCGGTCCGCGTCAAAATCCTAATATCATTTTTATGGATTTGTAGTCTATGGCAATTACAGCGTGCATTTACCGAAAATGTTCTGTTCAATAACAGAAATTGTGCACCAACCGTTAAAAGTTGAGTCCGGTCCGCGTCAAAATCCTAATATAATTGTTACTGGATTTGTAGTCTATGGCAATTACAGCGTGCATTTACCCAAAATGTTCTGTTCAATAACAGAAATCGCGCACCACCCGTTAAAAGGTGAGTCCGGTCCGCGTCAAAATCCTAATATAATTGTTACTGGATTTGTAGTCTATGGCAATTACAGCGTGCATTTACCCAAAATGTTCTGTTCAATAACAGAAATTGCACACCAACCGTTAAAAGGTGAGTCCGGTCCGCGTCAAAATCCTAATATCATTTTTACCGGATTTGTAGTCTATGGCAATTACAGCGTGCATTTACCGAAAATTTTCTGTTCAATAACAGAAATTGTGCACCAAACTTTAAAAGTTGATTCCGGTACGCGTCAAAATCCTAATATAATTGTTACTGGATTTGTAGTCTATGGCAATTACAGCGTGCATTTTCCCAAAATGTTCTGTTCAATAACAGAAATCGCGCACCACCCGTTAAAAGGTTAGTCCGGTCCGCGTCAAAATCCTAATATAATTGTTACTGGATTTGTAGAGTATGGCAATTACAGCGTGCATTTATCCGAAATTTCTGTTCAATAACAGAAATTGTGCACCAACCGTTAAAAGGAGAGACCGATCCGCGTCAAAATCCTGATATAATTGTTACTGCATTTGTAGACTATGGCAATTACAGCGTGCATTTACCCAAAATGTTCTGTTCAATAAAAGAAATTGCGCACCTACCGTTAAAAGGTGAGTCCGGTCCGCGTCAAAATCCTAATATAATTGTTACTAGATTTGTAGTCTATGGCAATTACAGCGTGCAATTACCGAAAATGTTCTGTTCAATAACAGAAATTGCGCACCAACCGTTAATAGGTGAGTCCGGTCCGCGTCAAAATCCTGACATAATTGTTAATGCATTTGTAGTCTATGGCAATTACAGCGTGCATTTACCCAAAATGTTCTGTTCAATAACAGAAATTGTGCACCAACCGTTAAAAGGTGAGTCCGGTCCGCGTCAAAATCCTGATATAATTGTTACTGCATTTGTAGTCTATTGCAATTACGGCGTGCATTTACCCAAAATGTTCTGTTCAATAACAGAAATTATACACCAACCGTTAAAAGGTGAGTCCGTTCCGCGTCAAAATCCTGATATAATTCTTACTGCATTTGTAGTGGATGGCAATTACAGCGTGCATTTACCCAAAATGTTCAGTTCTATAACAGAATTTGTGCACCAACCGTTAAAAGTTGAGTCCGGTCCGCGTCAAAGTCCTAATATAATTGTTACTGGATTTGATAGTCTATGGCAATTACAGCGTGCATTTACCCAAAATGTTCTGTTCAATAACAGAAATTGCGCACCAACCGTTAAAAGGTGAGTCCGGTCCGCGTCAAAATCCTGATATATTTGTTACTGCATTTGTAGTCTATGGCAATTACAGCGTGCATTTACCCAAAATGTTCTGTTAAATAACAGAAATTGTGCACCAACCGTTAAAAGGTGATTCCTGTCCGCGTCAAAATCCTGATATAATTGTTACAGCATTTGTAGTCTATGGCAATTACAGCGTGCATTTACTCAAAATGTTCTGTTTAATAACAGACATTGCGCAACAACCGTTAAAACGTGAGTCCTGTCCGCGTCAAAATCCTAATATAATTATTACTGGATTTGTAGTCTATGGCAATTACAGCGTGCATTTACCCAAAATGTTCTGTTCAAAGACAAAAATTGTGCACCAACCGTTAAAAGGTGAGTCCGGTCCGCGTCAAAATCCTAATATTATTGTTACTGTATTTGTAGTCTATGGCAATTACAGCGTGCATTAACCCAAAATGTTCTGTTCAATAACAGAAATTGTGCACCAACAGTTAAAAGGTGAGTTTGGTCCGCGTCAAAATCCTAATAAAATTGTTACTGGATTTGTAATCTATCGGAATTACAGCGTGCATTTACCCAAAATTTTCTGTTCAATAACTGATATTGTGCACCAACCGTTAAATGGTGAGTCCGGTCCGCGTCAAGATCCTGCTATAATTGTTACTGGATTTGTAGTCTATGGCAATTACTGCGTGCATTTACCCACAATGTTCTGTTCAATAACAGAAATCGCGCACCCACCGTTAAAAGGTGAGTCCGGTCCGCGTCAAGTTCCTGCTATAATTGTTACTGGATTTGTAGTCTATTGAAATTACAGCGTGGATTTTCCCCAAAATGTTCTGTTCAATAACAGTCATTGCACACCAACCGTTAAAAGGTGAGTCCGGTCCTCGTCCAAATCCTAATAAAATTGTTACTGGATTTGTAGTCTATGGCAATCACGGCGGGCATTTACCCAAAATGTTCTGTTCAATAACAGAAATTGTGCACCAACCGTTAAAAGGTGAGTCCGGTCCGCGTCAAAATCCGAATATAATTGTTAATGGATTTGTAGTCTATGGCAATTACAGCGTGCATTAACCCAAAATGTTCTGTTCAATAACAGAAATTGTTCACTAACCGTTAAAAGGTGAGCTCGGTCCTCGTCCAAATCCTAATAAAATTGTTACTGGATTTGTAGTCTATGGCAATCACGGCGGGCATTTACCCAAAATGTTCTGTTCAATAACAGAAAATGTGCACCAACCGTTAAATGGTGAGTCCGGTCCGCGTCAAGTTCCTGCTATAATTGTTACTGGATTTGTAGTCTATTGCAATTAAAGCGTGCATTTACCCAAAATGTTCTGTTCTATAAGAGAAATTGTGCACCAACCGTTAAAAGGTGAGTCCGGTCCGCGTCAAAATCCTGATATAATTATTACTGCATTTCTAGTCTAAGGCAATTACAGCGTGCATTAACCCAAAATGTTCTGTTCAATAACAGAAATTTTGCACCAACCGTGAAAAGGTGAGTCCGGTCCGCGTCAAAATCCTGATATAATTGTTACTGCATTTGTAGTCTATGGCAATTACAGCGTGCATTTACCCAAAATGTTCTGTTAAATAACAGAAATCGCGCACCCACCGTTAAAAGTTGAGTCCGGTCCGCGTCAAAATCCGAATATATTTGTTACTAGATTTGTAGTCTATGGCAATTACAGCGTGAATTTACCCAAAATGTTCTGCTCAATAACAAATATTGTGCACCAACCGTTAAAAGGTGAGTCCGGTCCGCATCAAAATCCTGATATAATTGTTACTGCATTTGTAATCTATGGCAATTACAGCGTGCATTTACCCAAAATGTTCTGTTCAATAACAGACATTGCGCAACAACCGTTAAAAGGTGAGTCCGGTCCGCAACAAAATCCTAATATAATTGTTACTGGATTTGTAGTCTATGGGAATTACAGCGTGCATTTACCCAAAATGTTCTGTTCAATAACAGACATTTTGCACCAGCCGTGAAAAGGTGAGTCCGGTCCGCGTCAAAATCCTGATATAATTGTTACTGCATTTGTAGTCTATGGCAATTACAGCGTGCATTTACCCAAAATGTTCTGTTCAATAACAGGCATTGCGCAACAACCGTTAAATGGTGAGTCCGGTCCGCGACAAAATCCTAATATAATTGTTACTGTATTTGTAATCTATGGTAATTACAGCGTGCATTAACCCAAAATGTTCTGTTCAATAACAGAAATTGTGCACCAACAGTTAAAAGGTGAGTTCGGTCCGCGTCAAAATCCTAATAAAATTGTTACTGGATTTGTAGACTATCGGAATTACAGCGTGCATTTACCAAAAATGTTCTGTTCAATAACAGAAATTGTGCACCAACCGTTAAATGGTGAATCCGGTCCGCGTCAAGATCCTGCTATAATTGTTACTGGATTTGTAGTCTATGGGAATTACAGCGTGCATTTACCCAAAATGTTCTGTTCAATAACAGAAATTTTGCACCAACCGTGAAAAGGTGAGTCCGGTCCGCGTCAAAATCCTGATATAATTGTTACTGCATTTGTAGTCTATGGCAATTACAGCGTGCATTTACCCAAAATGTTCTGTTCAATAACAGAAATCGCGCACCCACCGTTAAAAGTTGAGACCGGTCCGCGTCAAAATCCGAATATAATTGTTACTAGATTTGTAGTCTATGGCAATTACAGCGTGCATTTACCCAAAATGTTCTGCTCAATAACAAATATTGTGCACCAACCGTTAAAAGGTGAGTCCGGTCCGCATCAAAATCCTGATATAATTTTTACTGCATTTGTAGTCTATGGCAATTACAGCGTGCATTTACCCAAAATGTTCTGTTCAATAACAGAAATTGCGTACCAACCGTTAAAAGTTGAGTCCGGTCCGCGTCAAAATTCTAATATAATTGTTACTGCATTTGTAGTCTATGGCAATTTCAGCGTGAATTTACCCAAAATGTTCTGTTCAATAACAGATATTGCGCAACAACCGTTAAAAGGTGAGTCCGGTCCGCGTAAAAATCCTAATATAATTGTTATTAGATTTGTAGTCTATGGCAATTACAGCGTGCATTTACCGAAAATGTTCTGTTCAATAACAAATATTGCGCACCAACCGTTAATAGATGAGTCCGGTCCGCGTCAAAATCCTGATATAATTGTTAATGCATTTGTAGTCTAAGGCAATTACAGCGTGCATTTACCCAAAATGTTCTGTTCAATAACAGAAATTGTGCACCAACCGTTAAAAGATGAGTCCGGTGCGCGTCAAAATCCTGATATAATTGTTACTGCATTTGTAGTCTGTGGCAATTACAGCGTGCATTTAACCAAAATGTTCTGTTCTATAACAGAAATTGTGCACCAACCGTTAAAAGGTGAGTCCGGTCCGCGTCAAAATCCTAATATAATTGTTACTGCATTTGTAGTCTATGGCAATTACGGCGTGCATTTACCCAAAATTTTCTGTTCAATAACAGAAATTGTGCACCAACCGTTAAATGGTGAGTCCAGTCCGCGTCAAAATCCTTATATAATTGTTACTGCATTTGTAGTCTATGGCAATTACAGCGTGCATTTACCCAAAATGTTCAGTTATATAACAGAAATTGTGCACCAACCTTTAAAAGTTGATTCCGGTCCGCGTCAAAATCCTAATATAATTGTTACTGGATTAGTAGTCTATGGCAATTGCAGCGTGCATTTACCCAAAATGTTCTGTTCAATAACAGAAATTGTACACCAACCGTTAAAAGGTGAGTCCGGTCCGCGTCAAAATCCTAATATCATTTTTACCGGATTTGTAGTCTACGGCAATTACAGCGTGCATTTACCGAAAATTTTCTGTTCAATAACAGAAATTGTGCACCAACCTTTAAATGTTGATTCCGGTACGCGTCAAAATCCTAATATAATTGTTACTGGATTTGTAGTCTATGGCAATTACAGCGTGCATTTTCCTAAAATGTTCTGTTCAATAACAGAAATCGCGCACCACCCGTTAAAAGGTTAGTCCGGTCCGCGTCAAAATCCTAATATAATTGTTACTGGATTTGTAGAGTATGGCAATTACAGCGTGCATTTATCCGAAATTTCTGTTCAATAACAGAAATTGTGCACCAACCGTTAAAAGGTGAGTCCGGTCCGCGTCAAAATCCTAATATAATTGTTACTGCATTTGTAGTCTATGGCAATTACAGCGTGCATTTACCCAAAATGTTCTGTTCAATAACAGAAATTGCGCACCAACCGTTAAAAGGTGAGTCCGTTCCGCGTCAAAATCCTAATATAATTGTTACTGGATTTGTAGTCTATGGCAATTACAGCGTGCATTTACCCAAAATGTTCTGTTCAATAACAGAAATTGCACACCAACCGTTAAAAGGTGAGTCCGGTCCGCGTCAAAATCCTAATATCATTTTTACCGGATTTGTAGTCTATGGCAATTACAGCGTGCATTTACCGAAAATTTTCTGTTCAATAACAGAAATTGTGCACCAACCTTTAAAAGTTGATTCCGGTACGCGTCAAAATCCTAATATAATTGTTACTGGATTTGTAGTCTATGGCAATTACAGCGTGCATTTTCCTAAAATGTTCTGTTCAATAACAGAAATCGCGCACCACCCGTTAAAAGGTTAGTCCGGTCCGCGTCAAAATCCTAATATAATTGTTACTGGATTTGTAGAGTATGGCAATTACAGCGTGCATTTATCCGAAATTTCTGTTCAATAACAGAAATTGTGCACCAACCGTTAAAAGGAGAGACCGATCCGCGTCAAAATCCTGATATAATTGTTACTACATTTGTAGACTATGGCAATTACAGCGTGCATTTACCCAAAATGTTCTGTTCAATAAAAGAAATTGCGCACCTACCGTTAAAAGTTGAGTCCGGTCCGCGTCAAAATCCTAATATAATTGTTACTAGATTTGTAGTCTATGGCAATTACAGCGTGCAATTACCGAAAATGTTCTGTTCAATAACAGAAATTGCGCACCAACCGTTAATAGGTGAGTCCGGTCCGCGTCAAAATCCTGATATAATTGTTACTGCATTTGTAGTCTATGGCAATTACAGCGTGCATTTACCCAAAATGTTCTGTTCAATAACAGAAATTGCGCACCAACCGTTAAAAGGTGAGTCCGGTCCGCGTCAAAATCCTGATATAATTGTTACTGCATTTGTAGTCTATGGCAATTACAGCGTGCATTTACCCAAAATGTTCTGTTCAATAACAGAAATTGTGCACCAACCGTTAAAAGGTGAGTCCGGTCCGCGTCAAAATCCTAATATAATTGTTACTGCATTTGTAGTCTATGGCAATTACGGCGTGCATTTACCCAAAATTTTCTGTTCAATAACAGAAATTGTGCACCAACCGTTAAATGGTGAGTCCAGTCCGCGTCAAAATCCTTATATAATTGTTACTGCATTTGTAGTCTATGGCAATTACAGCGTGCATTTACCCAAAATGTTCAGTTCTATAACAGAAATTGTGCACCAACCTTTAAAAGTTGATTCCGGTCCGCGTCAAAATCCTAATATAATTGTTACTGGATTTGTAGTCTATGGCAATTACAGCGTGCATTTACCCAAAATGTTCTGTTCAATAACAGAAATTGTACACCAACCGTTAAAAGGTGAGTCCGGTCCGCGTCAAAATCCTAATATCATTTTTACCGGATTTGTAGTCTATGGCAATTACAGCGTGCATTTACCGAAAATTTTCTGTTCAATAACAGAAATTGTGCACCAACCTTTAAATGTTGATTCCGGTACGCGTCAAAATCCTAATATAATTGTTACTGGATTTGTAGTCTATGGCAATTACAGCGTGCATTTTCCTAAAATGTTCTGTTCAATAACAGAAATCGCGCACCACCCGTTAAAAGGTTAGTCCGGTCCACGTCAAAATCCTAAAATAATTGTTACTGGATTTGTAGAGTATGGCAATTACAGCGTGCATTTATCCGAAATTTCTGTTCAATAACAGAAATTGTGCACCAACCGTTAAAAGGAGAGTCCGGTCCGCGTCAACATCCTGATATAATTGTTACTGGATTTGTAGTCTATGGCAATCACGGCGGGCATTTACCCAAAATGTTCTGTTCAATAACAGAAATTGTGCACCAACCGTTAAATGGTGAGTCCGGTCCGCGTCAAGTTCCTGCTATAATTGTTACTGGATTTGTAGTCTATGGCAATTACAGCGTGCATTTACCCAAAATGTTCTGTTCTATAACAGAAATTGTGCACCAACCGTTAAAAGGTGAGTCCGGTCCGCGTCAAAATCCTGATATAATTGTTACTGCATTTGTAGTCTATGGCAATTACAGCGTGCATTTACCCAAAATGTTCTGTTCAATAACAGACATTGCGCAACAACCGTTAAAACGTGAAATCCTGTCCGCGTCAAAATCCTAATATAATTGTTACTGGATTTGTAGTCTATGGCAATTACAGCGTGCATTTACCCAAAATGTTCTGTTCAAAGACAAAAATTGTGCACCAACCGTTAAAAGGTGAGTCCGGTCCGCGTCAAAATCCTAATATAATTGTTACTGTATTTGTAGTCTATGGCAATTACAGCGTGCATTAACCCAAAATGTTCTGTTCAATAACAGAAATTGTGCACAAACAGTTAAAAGGTGAGATTGGTCCGCGTCAAAATCCTAATAAAATTGTTACTGGATTTGTAATCTATCGGAATAACAGCGTGCATTTACCCAAAATGTTCTGTTCAATAACAGAAATTGTGCACCAACCGTTAAATGGTGAGTCCGGTCCGCGTCAAGATCCTGCTATAATTGTTACTGGATTTGTAGTCTATGGGAATTACAGCGTGCACTTACCCAAAATGTTCTGTTCAATAACAGAAATTTTGCACCAACCGTGAAAAGGTGAGTCCGGTCCGCGTCAAAATCCTGATATAATTGTTACTGCATTTGTAGTCTATGGCAATTACAGCGTGCATTTACCCAAAAATGTTCTGTTAAATAACAGAAATCGCGCACCCACCGTTAAAAGTTGAGTCCGGTCCGCGTCAAAATCCGAATATATTTGTTACTAGATTTGTAGTCTATGGCAATTACAGCGTGCATTTACCCAAAATGTTCTGCTCAATATCAAATATTGTGCACCAACCGTTAAAAGGTGAGTCCGGTCCGCATCAAAATCCTCATATAATTGTTAGTGCATTTGTAGTCCATGACAATTACAGCGTGCATTTACCCAAAATGTTCTGTTCAATAACAGAAATTGCGTACCAACCGTTTAAATTTGAGTCCGGTCCGCGTCAAAATTCTAATATAATTGTTACTGCATTTGTAGTCTATGGCAATTTCAGCGTGCATTTACCCAAAATGTTCTGTTCAATAACAGATATTGCGCAACAACCGTTAAAAATGTGAGTCCGGTCCGCGTCCAAATCCTAATATAATTGTTACTGGATTTGTAGTCTATGGCAATTACAGCGTGCATTTACCCAAAATGTTCTGTTCAATGACAAAATTGTGCACCAACCGTTATAAGGTGAGTCCGGTCCGCGTCAAAATCCTAATATAATTGTTACTGCATTTGTACTCTATGGCAATTACAGAGTGCATTTACCCAAAATGTTCTGTTCAATGACAAAAATTGTGCACCAACCGTTAAAATGTGAGTCCGGTGCGCGTCAAAATCCTGATATAATTGTTACTGCATTTGTAGTCTATGGCAATTACAGCGCGCATTTACCCACAATGTTCTGTTCAATAACAGAAATCGCGCACCCACAGTTAAAAGGTGAGTCCGGTCCGCGTCAAAATCCTAATATAATTGTTACTGGATTTGTAGTCTATGGCAATTACAGCGTGCATTTACCCAAAATGTTCTGTTCAATAACAGAAATTGCACACCAACCGTTAAAAGGTGAGTCCGGTCCGCGTCAAAATCCCAATATCATTTTTACCGGATTTGTAGTCTATGGCAATTACAGCGTGCATTTACCGAAAATTTTCTGTTCAATAACAGAAATTGTGCACCAAACTTTAAAAGTTGATTCCGGTACGCGTCAAAATCCTAATATAATTCTTACTGGATTTGTAGTCTATGGCAATTACAGCGTGCATTTTCCTAAATTGTTCTGTTCAATAACAGAAATCGCGCACCACCCGTTAAAAGGTTAGTCCGGTCCGCGTCAAAATCCTAATATAATTGTTACTGGATTTGTAGAGTATGGCAATTACAGCGTGCATTTATCCGAAATTTCTGTTCAATAACAGAAATTGTGCACCAACCGTTAAAAGGAGAGACCGATCCGCGTCAAAATCCTGATATAATTGTTACTACATTTGTAGACTATGGCAATTACAGCGTGCATTTACCCAAAATGTTCTGTTCAATAAAAGAAATTGCGCACCTACCGTTAAAAGGTGAGTCCGGTCCGCGTCAAAATCCTAATATAATTGTTACTGCATTTGTAGTCTATGGCAATTACAGCGTGCATTTACCCAAAATTTTCTGTTCTATAACAGAAATTGTGCACCAACCGTTAAAAGGTGAGTCCGGTCCGCGTCAAAATCCTGATATAATTGTTACTGCATTTGTAGTCTATGGCAATTACAGCGTGCATTTACCCAAAATGTTCTGTTCAATAACAGAAATTGTGCACCAACCGTTAAAAGGTGAGTCCGGTCCGCGTCAAAATCCTGATATAATTGTTACTGCATTTGTAGTCTATGGCAATTACAGCGTGCATTTACCCAAAATGTTCTGTTCAATAACAGAAATTGTGCACCAACCGTTAAAAGGTGAGTCCGGTCCGCGTCAAAATCCTAATATAATTGTTACTGCATTTGTAGTCTATTGCAATTACGGCGTGCATTTACCCAAAATGTTCTGTTCAATAACAGAAATTATACACCAACCGTTAAAAGGTGAGTCCGGTCCGCGTCAAAATCCTGATATAATTGTTAATGCATTTGTAGTCTAAGGCAATTACAGCGTGCATTTACCCAAAATGTTCTGTTCAATAACAGACATTGCACACCAACCGTTAAAAGGTGAGTCCGGTCCGCGTCAAAATCCTAATATAATTGTTACTGGATTTGTAGTCTATGGCAATTACAGCGTGCATTTACCCAAAATGTTCTGTTCAATGACAGAAATTGTGCACCAACCGTTAAAAGGTGAGTCCGGTCCGCGTCAAAATCCTAATATAATTGTTACTGCATTTGTAGTCTATGGCAATTACAGCGTGCATTTACCCAAAATGTTCTGTTCAATAACAGAAATTGTGCACCAACCGTTAAAAGGTGAGTCCGGTCCGCGTCAAAATCCTAATATAATTGTTACTGGATTTGTAGTCTATGGCAATTACAGCGTGCATTTACCCAAAATGTTCTGTTCAATAACAGAAATTGTGCACCAACCGTTAAATGGTGAGTCCGGTCCGCGTCAAAATCCTGCTATAATTGTTACTGGATTTGTAGTCTAT
>JAQBSW010014750.1:0-11068 GCA_029291075.1 Eudiplozoon nipponicum | reverse complement strand
TATTTCTTCAGCCGTAAAACAGAAAGAATAAATATTAAAGTAACAATCTTTCAGTACACATACGCGTTTTAAAGATTATATTTACAACACTTTGGTATAAACATTATAAAATTAAATTTCTGTATAATGAGATTTCATGAGATTTTCCTGACGAAGTCTAAAAACGTGCTTAAATAACATACCATTCAAAAGTTTCACAAACCCGGCATATAATTAAAAATAGTTTATATAACTAACCAGACTAAATGTAATCATGCAATTCTCAAACTCAACTATCAATAATAATTACGGCAAGAACTACTTAAATTCAAAATAAGATTTGGATTTAGTACGTTTTATTAATCTATTGCTAAAGTGGACACGGACAACTTCTATGAATAAATACAGAATAATAAAAGTGATCTTTGACAATGCTTAACAAGATGACTTAAATGATATTCTCTGTATCGATTAAGGTGATATATACTTCGATTAAAGAAGTACTATTATTGGCCGCATTTGTAAATAGGTCGATAACTAACTCTACTACATATGAGCGTAAAATCAAATGCGATATAACAGAGACTTTTCAACTTCAATTTGTTTTTTTTTATATTCCAATTTTAAAAGAGGTGTCCAATGTTCATTTATTTTAAAAAGCACCCATCAAATTGGAAAAGGGAATTTCTTAAAAACAGGTTTGATTTTAGGATAACGATAGATAACTTTTATATTGCATATGATTCGTCTTTCAGGCGTTCTTTACTAAACCAAATCAAACCAGAGATCGGAAGCAAAAAAATGCAAAAGTAGGATCGCCAACATGCACATAAAATAGTACAGAAATTCTCCGTTTATATTCAATAAACACAGGACATTCTTGTCAATATATTAGCCAATAAAGAAGCTAACTCTGCGAGTCTCAGCAAGTTAAGATTCCTTTGAGTTGCAATTTAGAAGTACATATCATATTTGTCTGTTTCCGCCAAACATATACGTATATTAATTTTTATAGTGATCGGCTTATTTAAATTTCTGCATAACTTTAATCTATAATGATTTCTTCAGTTAAATGGGTATCTATATGAATTTATCAGTAAGCCCTTTCATTCTCTTCCCTGTTCTTTCAGGATTTATCATTTTGACAGTAATCTCGTTCAAAATTTAATTAATTGGTTGATATTAACTATTTAAATCCAAAATATTTGTAGTGTAACTAAAGTTTACACAATCTTCGACTTGAAAACAAGAAATCAAGTGAGCCAGAATATTTTAATGAATGTCCAAGACTATTCTTGATATACAGAATTAAAATATATTTATTCACCAATTTTGAAACACCCGTTTACTCACAGTATATGCTACACAAATAGATTTTTAAATATAATGATACCATCATGGTTACTACTAAGTTTATCCGTATTTAAAAAGATTGAGGCATGTTTAATATGCTTTATAATATATACGATTGTCTTATGATTCAAATAGATAAGAAACGATTTATAAATTATACCTTTAACATATAAATTTTACACGCGAAAATGACTGAGAAAACTCCCTAAGTATTAAATTCATAAAAATGGAGTTGTTCAAATTACTTTCTTTCTATTATATTACTCCTAAATTGCCCATCATAAAAACGCGAATTTCATGTTCATAATGTAACCGAAGAACTCTGAGCTATATAATGAAAGAAAACTCTAGCTGATGATATCTTTCTTAGTCTAATAAAGCCGCGTGCATACTGAAGAGCTGCTTGATAAAACAATTAATTAAATCACAGTATTTAAACTAAAACTGATAACAAAATTTACATACTTTATGTGTGCCGGAAACGTAAAAAAGATTGAACTCAACACAAATTTGTCTTGCCCAGAAAATGGATAACATCACATTTACATTTCAAAGAATGGAAGGAAGATGCGCCGTTTTGAAATTTTTCAATGGCAAACTTTGTACTTCCTCACCAGAGGACCTAGTGAATGCGTTTGATGCTGTGCGTAATATTCTTATCAATAACGACTTTCTTCCATACTTTATAGACAAGAAAAATTTCAATGATCGAATAAGACTCATTTAGAATGTTTTAAGTGCAAAAAATGAACCATTTTTATTCATCTGCAGTAAATATGTTAATGGGCATTTAAACGTGTCAGAAAATTGTGTTATGCATTGACTTTCACTTATAAATGCATTTGAATTATTTTGATTACGTTAAATACAAAACAAATCCCACCTATCGGATAAGGCGAAACTTGTATGCTGTTTTTATATAATATTATTTGCAATCATCGTTTTGCCCGCAGTCTAATTTATTTAAGTTAATGCAGCAAATTGTTGATATCACGCTTCTTGAAGCACTTACTGTCTTTGTGTTGGAAAAAATAAAATTTCTATTGAATGTACATATTTAACTAAAACTATTTAATGTTGCTTATACTTCGAAAGTCAAGCACAACGTTTTTTTATATTAATTAAAGCAGTTGCTACATACGTGCCTCTCGTTTTGGAGGTTATTGCAGTAAATAGTGCCTGTCCAATACTTTTTAAACAGGAAATCTGGTTGTGCAGTGACTTTACCAAGTGGTTTTGTTGACATAATACGAAATACGGCTTAGATGCCACACTTTTATTTGAAAAATCCGAACCAATATTTAGGATAAATTTCTTTTTAGTTATAAAATATTAATTGAAATTCAATGTTAAATATTATATTTGATAATATGGATCGATATGGCGTCTGGAGGCAGCTTTGATCTGTCCAAATGTATTAGGCCTATAAACAGACGTTATTTGATACAGTAATTTTCAAGTTATTTCAGCTTTTTACGATTTCCATTCCATTCGAAATTTTTAATGAATGTAGAAAACATTGTTTGGAGTCGTCATATTATTACTCAGCATTGCTTCTGTAAGAGAGATTGATATAATTAAATATTGTTTCTAGGCTAAATTTATATATTAATAAATTTTCTGCGATTTTGATGCCGCCAAATATTTTTGTTTACGTTATTGTTCTTTTACATTCATTATAAATTTTACCTATGCAGTATGGTAAGGATTAATTGTAAATAGTTTCCTCTCTGTTTGTAAATATCTCAGCTGTAGCCGAAACTGATAGCTTAAGTTACTACCATTTTGGCTTATGTAAACATGCAATATTTATATGCAAGTTGCACAAATTTTCTTTAGTTGAACTAATAATAAGTCATTTTAGTTAATTAGAATTATCTTAGGAATTTGCAGAAGTAAACTTTTACCTATGCATAATTGCTCCACTGACACTTGATTGCTTTTTTATTGCATTACTGCTTCAAATCGAAAACAATCATGTTGAACGTTGTCTAAAAATTAAATCCTCTGCTCTATAAATGTCAAGTATCGTCTAGATAAGAGTTAAATTTTCAAAGAAAATAAATTATAACTAATCCAGGTATTTCATTATTAAATTGCACGGCACGCGAATCATTTTATGAGGTATCGCAAGAAAAATTGCGAAATAATGTACGTCAGTCATTCATACACGGATTTATAAATCGAGACAAATATTTTTGGGGTATCCTACTATGACTGAGTTTATATTATAATTGATTATGAGTGCCAACTTAAGGTTGCATAAGATATTAAATTTAAATTATAGTATATTTCAAATATTTTCCATTTTTTGAAATGCGAGCTTTAATAAAATTCATTTTACCATTCTTGTGTGCAAAAACAAAAAGAAATTTTATCAGATACAAGAAACATTTCTTTCGCATAATCGCCACATACGAAGCTTTATGGATGAAAAAATTCCAGCCGGATTTATGCAAGCTGAAGAAGCATGTACAGGCATTGAGCTTGAATTGGATGTGACGCACACAATTGATCGGTTTCCGTTTTTCCAACTCTCTCTATGTTCACATATTTCTATTTTGTTTTGCTTTCCAATTTATATATAAAGGTATGTTCATTAGTTGATATTGAGGAGATTATGCGAAAGAAATATTTCTTGTATCTGATAAAAGTTTCTTTTGTTTTTGCACACAGGAAGGGTACAATGAATTTTATTAAAGCTCGCATTTCAAAAGAATCTTTCAGAAAACTAGATGAACTAGTGAAGTTAAAGTGTAAAGGCAAAGAACGTTATTGTGGAAAGAACATTATTATCAGTGTATTAAACAATTACGGTTTCCACGTGATTTGGTGCGCAGTTTACGAAAGTCCAAACTACGAGTCAACACAAAAAATCTTACTAGGTTGGCGTATTCCAAAATTGAGCAGTTGAAGGAAAATGAAGTAGTGCTACAGGCAAGAATCGGGTGTGTATCTTGTGTATTAGCTGAACTAAGACGTTTTGCAAATTTCTGATGTTTTTACCGGCAGTTATGAGGAAACATAAAGCTAGAATTTTGAAGAAATTAGAAAAAGATATGAAACCTGGAGTTTTGTGTGCTTTACTACCGAGTGATCTTGATAAGCGTGTGCTTAATTTATCAAAAGTGCCAATCGATCAGCTAACAATGGAGGCACTATCGATGGGCCGAAATTATGAAATGCATCCTTCTAATAAATACGATGTTTATTTTGAGGCAGCATTTGAATTGCTATTTGAACAAACAGCTGACTTGGAGCCTACCAGTATTGATTATAAAAATTGGTTCAAGGCTACACTAGTTGATCAGGCTTCACATCTGAAATCGTCTAAATGCGCAGAGCAGCATGCGTTGAAAAAGCAGCATCTAAATGCACTTAGAAGTATCAGCAGAAATGCAGACATCGAAATTCTACGCGCTTATAAAAGAAAGAGCGAAGTTATAATGGACAAATCTGACTACGTACAAAAGATGGAAAACATGTTAAAGGACAATACAAAATTCACACGTCAAGACGATAAATCAGATGAAATAGACAAGGTGGAGCGTAAAGTAATAAATGAAATTAAGATTTTGACAGATGCCGGTTTTATTGATGAGGCCACTGCACAGAAGCTTAAGCCAGTTGGATCATCTACACCAATAATGTACGGATTACCAACAACACACAAAAGAGTTTGTCCTATGAGGCCAATTTTATCAATGGTAATTCTGCGTTTCATGCACTAGCTAAATGGCTAGTTCGTTTACTTGAACCATTACGTAAACTACTAGGTAATCATTCGGTTGCCGATGCGTTTGAGCTTGTAAACAAAATTCAAGATAAAAATGTTAAAAACAAGATTATGGTATCTGTTGATGTCACGTCTTTGTTTACAAATGTTCCAATTGATGAAACCATTGACATTATAGTCAAAGCGGTAGAACACGATATATTACCATCGCTGGTGCCAGGTCAAACTCTACGCAAGCTTATCTTATTATGCACGAAAGACGTACGATTTCGTTTTAATGGAAACATCTACAAACAGACTGATGGTGTCGCAATGGGAAGCCCCTTATCTCCAGTGTTGGCTGAGATTTTTCTAGAGCACCTAGAAAATACATCATTAAAGAGTGACATAAGTAAATGTGCTCAATATATACGGTACGTGGATGATATATTTCTTGTACTTAAGAACAGGTTGCAATCACGAACATTGCTTCAAAATTTCAACAAAGCACATAAGAATATTGGCTTCACGTCAGAGCACGAGAAAGATGACTGTCTGCCTTTCCTAGATGTACTAATAAAGAAAGAAACTAATGGTAAATTGAACAAAAAAATTTACCATAAACCAACATGGTCTGCACAGTATTTGCATTACAGCAGTTTTGTGCCATTTCCACATAAATAATCAACAGTTCGTGTTTGCTTTTCAAAAATTGACAGGTTGGTTAGTCAAGATTCTAAAGAAAATGAATATAATAAAGCAATTAACGTTTTAATGCCAAATGGTTATCCAAGACAATTAATTGAATCTATTAACGAAGGGGGAATTAAACAGAAACAGACTTATTATGGACCAGAAAAGAATACAGTCTACCTAAACATCCCATTTAAGGGGGATGCAGTTTCCCGAATTTCACAAAAGAAAGTTGAAGCAGCATTAACACGCACATTTAATGCAGCCAAACTACGAGTGTTATTTAGGGTAACACACTTTATATTGCAACTTAAACGCCTGTTTTAAATCAAATGGTTAATACACGTCTGCTATTGCACAACACATCATCGAAACATCGCACGTATGTTCTCCAGACGTAGCATTCAATGTAATTACTAAATGCAAAAACAAAAGGGAGCCAACCACACACGAAGCCTTATGGATAAACAAATTGCAGCCGGATTTATGTAAGCAGAAGAAGCACGTACGAGCATTGAGCGTGAATTGGATGTGACGCACGAAATTTGATTGGTTTCTATTTTTCACACTCTCTCTATGTTCACATATTTCTATCTTGTTTTGCTTTCTAATTTATATATAAAGATATTTTCATTAGTAGATATTTGAGAAGACTATGCGAAAGAAAATTTTCTTATATCTGATAAAATTTATTTTTGTTTTTGCACACAGGAAGGGTACAATGAATATATATATATATATATATATAAAACATTTAAAATAAAAATTAAATTCAATATCATTTTACCAGATGTCATGTTACCAATTCTATTATGGTAAATTGATTGTGGCTAGTTGAAAAATTAGTTCAGAAATAAAAATGATCTAATTCAAAACCCTGTGACAATCATGGTGGCAAGTACTTTATTGGTGTTTAATAAGGACTAGACCGGCACTCGGTGAAATAAATTTGCGAACTTCCGCACTTTGTATAAAATATATATATATATATATATATATATATATATATAATAGTGTTAGTATAGAAGGTTGGTTTAAAAATATTTGCTCAAATCTAAGTTATTTTTATTGGTAAAAAAATACAAAATCAAACCCGTATAGAATAACATAAATAAAAATGAATTAATTTCAATTTTTGACAGATCTTATTTGATAAGTTGTTTATTTTGGTCAAAAGTAAGCAAAACCTGATAAAATATATCTTTATTTATATATGTGAAGTTATATGTAAAGCAGAGCTTCCAGGCATCGGAAATACATTACTTAACTCAGCCATTGCAAACGTGTCTACTAAATTTGTCCAGTAATGTGGAAAAATATGGGCATTATTGTCTTATGTCCTACTCAGATCATACGATCAACACAAAAGGGTTTGACCTAGAAAAATTGAATGTTTATATATGTATATATATATATATAATTAAACATTCAATTTTTCTAAATCAAACCTTTTTGTTTTATTAAACACAAGCATACGCAGAAACCTTTTCTCAGTCCTTGTAGTACCGCTTGCTTTAGTCATAATTTCAGCGTTGTTTTATCAAAGCCACAACGATATTTGACTAATCGCTAATGTGCATACAAAAGACGGTCTTTTGAAGAATCATGTGACAGTATATTAGACATATTTCTCGTACCATTCACCTGAACTTGCAAAGGTTTATCTTTCCAGGATCTGTCAAATGCTCATTAATATTTAAACGTTTCTACGCGACATTTCAAAAATTATCAATTACCTATTTTAATCGTTCCAATTATTTACCGTGATCTATCAAGCAGAACTTCAATTATTTTGACATTTAATATTCGGAATTCAATTTATTTATGTTTACAATATCTGTTATTTTCATTTCGGAATATTTCATACAAGGCATTAATAACTGGATTCAGCCGATCTCTTAGAATAAGCGATTAAAATATCGATATATATATATATATATATATATATATATATATATATATTACTAATTAAATTTTTTAAACTTTTTACAGTCACTTTATTTTAATATTTTAACAGAATGACAGACTGCTGAAAATAAATCTGCAACAATTTTTTTGCACAAAAAAATTTGTTTCTTTATTTTATACAAATTCAGAAAAATGGAACGCATAAAAATATTTAATAAAGTTAAAATTGCCTATTAAAAAGTTTTTTTATAATAAATGCTGCAAAATATATTGTGGCTCGTAATACTAATGGTGTTAATTTTATAACACAGAGGCGGAAATTTCTCAAGTTTACTCGATATATTTCCACATCGAGTTAACATATTCTTTAAAGCAAACACACTCAGACAATGCAGACATGCTCTTTTTTAAATATTGCTTAAGACTTGCTATGGAAATAGGTTTAATATATATTAAATGCTCAAACCTTTTTTTCATCTGAATCCTCCTTTCTTCCAGATGAAGCTGTCACCATTGCGAAATATGATATTACTTTCTTAGTGTTCTCTGTCTTTCCAGCTCCGCTTTCACCTCTACAATAATTCAAATATTTATTTATATACATTATATTTTTTTCATAATAAACAGATTATTGCAAAATGTGGCAAATACAATTATTCATATATACCTGTTTATATATATAAAAATATGTTTATATATATATATATATATATATATATTTATACATATATATATAGTATTTAATTTCTATTTGACGAAGTTGCCATCTATCTCAAATATACTTAAATAATAAAATAGATTCAATTTGACGAAATTTTATGCGTTCGACGATAAAAAACAATTGCATAACGTTGCTAATATTGATGAGACTGATATAAAACTTTTATATACAAATGCAGCCCACTAAAAACTAGCTGAAAGCAAATAGGGACGCAATAAATGTGTCCAAAAAGGGTTGAAGAAGGGGTAAAAAATTTCTATTGCAACGTCAGTTTTAAATATTATACTATGATATAAACTATATACCTTAGAGGAGTAACAAATGTTAATCTGCAGAGCTAAACCAGTGTAGAAAAAAGAATGCTTAATATAGTCTTTGAAAATCACAGGATCCAAATTCCAAAAAGAAAGGGTGAGATCATCGCATTGTTGTTTATGCTCAAGGTAACATAAACCATTAAACTGCATGGTGGATCACATATGATAAAAACACGCTTCAGTTACATTTTAATAATTTTCTCTCAAAAATTATAGTTTGACATATTTTAATATAAAAACGAGATTTAATATTACATACTTTTTGTGGTGGAGAACTAATATATATGTAATTTTGTATTAGGTGTTGCGCATCTAGTAAAAAATTATTTCAAATATGACCAGAAGGATAAACCAAAGAAAGCACGGGATTATACTTTCGTTCATGCTGTCTTTGTTTTATCATTTTGGTCACATTTGAAATAATTTTTTACTAAGTGCGCAACATGTAAAACAAAATTGCAAAATCTGATGGTAAATCTGAATACGAGAAGGGACATTTTGTAAATGTCTTTTCTGATTTACATTTTTATTATAATTCAAATTTAAATAATTATTTGCTTGAATTTATTTTATTAATCATGCGCAAGACAGTTTTAAACTATAATGACATAACATGCATATTATGTAAGTTTTTTTTCTTGGAACACATATATTCTACAATTATTGAAAAACTCGATTTGGATATAAATTTTCAATTATTTAAGCTTATGAATAAATGTAAATTGGAGTAAAGTAAAACTTTACGCAAAAATATTTGTTACAGGTTAGAACATTGCATAATCAGATTTTTTAAATATTTTTCGGTAAATGTATAAGAAAAAGACAGTTTTATTGTTAATTGTGAAAATTTTCCTTTAATATTTGGTAGACTTAACATATCAGATTGAAACTTTTAAAATTATTTCTTGACTATAATATAAAAAATGAAAATAGCAACGATACAACTTTCGAAGTTTATTAATTAAGCCATAATAGCACAATTTTGCTTACGTAATCAGTATGGACTGGTTTTCACGATCTGAAAAACAAAAAAATTTTCTTTATGACAGAATGAGGGGCACCGTGGCAAACTGACAAAGATGAGATAATTATTTGAAATTGCATTAAAGCAAAACGTTTTTTTAAATCTTTAAATAAATCTCTTATTTAACTATATAACATAGTTTTAATTTTGTTTTGTTATAATAAAATAAAAATATTCAGGTCTCCCTACAAGTGATTCATGAACTCTATTCTTAATAGAGGAAATATAATATGAATAGACAGGATGCGAGTCTCACGCGAGGATTTAAAGAGACGTAAACAGCGGATTCATTTCTTATTGATTCGTATAATAACCTGTTCTATGGAGAGAATATGACTTGAATAAATTGATCTTGATTAAAAAAAATCATATATTTATACTTATCAATGACATTTCAAAGGGCATCTATTTCAATTGTTCATTTGCTATGTAATATCCAATTTGTAACATCATTTTTTGATTGGCGCTCAAATCTCATTTATATA
The DNA here is from genome assembly GCA_029291075.1 of Eudiplozoon nipponicum. Classification (NCBI taxonomy): domain Eukaryota; kingdom Metazoa; phylum Platyhelminthes; class Monogenea; order Mazocraeidea; family Diplozoidae; genus Eudiplozoon; species Eudiplozoon nipponicum. Next base: position 873 of record JAQBSW010014750.1, on the reverse strand, counting down.
CAAACTGAACGATATATTGTAAATATGTTCGATCAGGCATGTCATAGAGTATATATTATTATTTTGCCAAATTACTTGGCGAACATTAAAACAATGTGCAGGGTTAATAGCCTGTATTGAGTACAATTTATCTATCGATTTAAGCATTCATAGATGTTGGGGATCGTGCATATTGCTAAATAGTTTAGGCCTGTGGAGTTTAGACTAATATAAAACCGCATTCATTGAGGAAACTGCCCAAAGTAGCCAATCACAATATCAGTGGCGCCAAAAATTGTGATTGAGCTTTTGTCCCATCGTGTAATAGGTTAAACAAAATTGCACAAGTTTAAAAACTTTCCGATGTCATAACTCATATTACAATTTTACAAACTTTTTTTAGCGTTTAAAACAACCCACCAAATAATTAATGGCCTGTAAATTTTAGTTGAAAATGAAATGAGTACCGCGTACAAATTTTATAAATGAAAACCTAACTTGTTAAGTGAAAAGAATAGAATAGAATAGAAGAGAATAGAATAGAATAGAATAGAATAGAATAGAATAGAATAGAATAGAACAGAATAGAATAGAACAGAACAGAATAGAATAGAATAGAACAGAATAGAATAGAAGAGAACAGAATAGATACAGAATAGAATAGAATAGAATAGAATAGAATGAAAGAATAGAATAGAATAGAATAGAATAGAATAAGAATAGAAGAGAATAGAATAGAATAGAATAGAATAGAACAGAATAGAATAGAATAGAATAGAATAGAATAGAATAGAATAGAATAGAATAGAATAGAATAGAATAGAATAGAATAGAATAGAATAGAATAGAATAGAATAGAATAGAATAGAATAGAATAGAATAGAATAGAATAGA
>JAQBSW010014749.1:0-11069 GCA_029291075.1 Eudiplozoon nipponicum | reverse complement strand
TGAGATTATACTTTCCGTTCATGCTGCCTTTGGTTTTTCCTTCTGGTCACAACTGAACTAATTTGTTAATAGTTTTCTTTGTTCTAAAAAATGTAATTGCTTTCATAAATTGCAATGCAAATTTAGCTTAAAAATATGTCGAATAAAAGCGTTATTTGAAGACTCGTTTTACGGGGCCAACGGAGTCTATTTCTAATTGAAGTAAAATTCGTATCACTAAAAATAATCTAAATGAAAATGGTTTGTCACAAAAGTGAGTATTTGACAAAATACTGGTAAAATTCAGACCGAACAAACAATTCTCAACTTGCTTACTGCACATAAAAATGAGATATATAAAGATATCTTAATCGTCAAATTACGCTTAGATACGCTTACTTTTTTATTCATTTTGTGCTAATGTTTATATCTTTGCGTATTGGTAACGTGGACTGTTCTTCTATACAATCATATCTTCCTTTTTGTTGTTTTCTTTTGTTCTTATCTATAGTAAATTTAGTTGAAAAGAAGGATCAAAATCACTACTGTGTAATTTTAAATCTATTTTTTAAATTCATATCGAGAAATAAATGTTTTGTGTATCTGAAGAAAAAGCTATATGTGGTTGACCTACTTCAAATTTTTTTATCCAGCAGGTGTTCTGGCATATCCATGTCATAAAAAATCAGGCACCGACTACCGCAAAGTTTTTAACTGTATACAAAGTTCAAATTTAAAGTCTTGCGCAAAATATAGGCCTAAAATTGAAAATAATATATACAGCAATATTGCCGGCGACAGATCTGAGAGTTTTAATAACATCGACACAAAAAAAATTTTGGCAGAAAGACAGTTCATAAATATAGGAAAGCGTGGAAGTCAGAATGAGAAGACTGAAGAAAAGATGAATCATAAAACCGATGGAAGAGACACTAATAATGGAGCAACATATTTGCACCACAATCGACACTTAAGGTGAGTAGAATGCCTTGGCTATAATTATATAAGTCTAAAAACTTTTGTATGAAAAATACAAGAAAAGGCATATTGACTGAATAAGAGTAAATTAATTGATAAGTTTTTCACTTTATTAAACTAAAAGATTTCACTTCAGCTTGATTTAATAATAACTTAAATTTCACGTTGAGTAAAATATTTTTCCAAATATTTCAATGAAACGTTGCGTTATGTATAATATGTCTATTAAATAGTTGGAAAAATAAGATCAGAAATGTGTACAAAATTCAGCTTGAACGAAAAATGTACTCGTGTTTCTATCAATGAATGAATATTTATTCTTAAAAGGGTATTTACCGTCCAATTCTCCCACATTCATTGATAATATATAGTGGGCATAGGGCGTAATACCAGCTTCGATTGATGAGTCGTCTGTAAGAACATAATCCTCGTGTACACGAGAACATATCTTTCATTCATGCTGATTTTCGTATAGCCTTCTGTAACGATTTGAATCAACTTGTTACTAGGTACGCAATTCCTAATGCACAATTGCATATATATTAAATCTCCGAAACAAATTTAATTTAAATCAATGAATGTCTATTTAGATTTTATTGAAGATTTCATTTTGGTTTATGCCTCTGCATTTGGAGTGGGCGAGTTTCTCAATATTTCCAATTGTCATTTGTTTTCTCACTGCAAGAAATACAATTATACGTTGTGTGTGATCTAAATGCTAATCAAGGCTCAGAATGCTGTCAGTATTGGAAACATATGCACATTTGTACATAGAATACGCGATTTTGCTTATTTGCATCCTGGTAGTTATCCTGATATTAACAAACACCACATTAAATGATGAATCTCTATGCGCAGTGTTGTCCTTCTTGTTGTGGATTTGATCGCATTTTTCTTGTGCGGGACAATTGATGGCCCTCTTAGGTCGGTAAAATCTTGAATTTTGCTCATTTTCAAGTGATCTGATTTTTTTGGCCTCGATTGATGAGTTCTAACTTGTTCATTCTTTTTAAAGATTTCCATCAGCTGATTGTCTGTAAATGACGTTGTAACAAGATTTTACATTGTTCTTTTACCAAATTTTCGACACCGAATTTCCAGTCTCATCTTCAGGATTGACACAATACGCATAGGAATAAAACACAACTTGTGGCAAAAAATTTGGTACTGAATTTAACATGCATATAATTGAATGATAATTGGTTGCGCGAGCGGTGCTAAAAGTTAGTTAAATCAAAGATGCAATCTTGATATAAACACCTGACCCATTATTTACCCACCTTTGCCAGTAAAAACTAGGCATCATAAAATGTAGAATAAGCGGTTTATCCAGCAGATAACTGCAGTAATGCGGCTGTATTTCGATGATCTGAGAGTCTTAAGGTGATTTGCATTATGTCCGTTTGCTGCATGATTTTTCGTCTAATAATATTTGTTTTTGGCAATTGGGTTTCTAATGTTACATTTTGTGACATCTTTAACGATGGTGGTTGATGTGCATTCGGGATACACGTATTGTGTCTACTCATTCATGGCCAGTCGAATCCTATAATGTGTTCGTGGGATTATTGCATTTTCACTTAAGGTTTATTGTTTTAAGTTGTTGAGCGCCTTCTAAATTTAAGAATATTACCCAACTTGCATCTTGTAGAGTGGTTGAATTGGTTTTGTTCACTTGCATTTTATTATCATTAATGGCTGATTTAGTTAAAGTTGCCATTATTCTCTCAACAAATACGCACGGTCTTGCATTTTCATCAAAAATATACAAGCAAACAAAAGCATCCGCACTGGAAACAAAATTAAAAATTATTTCAAATAGTGTTTGTGACCTTTGTATAAACGAAGATAAGTTACTAGTTTGTATAACATGATAACAAGTTAAATGACCAGAAATTTTCAATTGCTTACTCATCCAAAAAGCAGACCCATTCACAAGTAAGACATACAGAACTATCATAATAAAATATCTTTCGTTCATTAGTGAGTCAATATATACTGAACGCATAATTTAAATTTATGTGGAGTTTGGTTTAATAAGAATACACCAGTTTGACAGCACAAAGATAGTACCAAATAAATTACTTTCCTCGGTGCAACAAATGATTTCTTACCGATAAATATAATCGATATCTTACTGATTTCATTTTTTATTATACACTTATGCAAAATCGTAAAAATTTATGCCAGTGTGGGTTCCTGACAGTCGACTCAACTCTTGTACATGTCAAGTTTTCGAGAGTAATATGAACATGAATGCGATTTTTTTTACCAGCCATATAACAGCAAAACTACTGTCAGTCACGCACACCAACACTTCGATTCAGTAGTCTTTTTCTCGTTCTGGAAGAGATCTAAATGTGAATAGTGCTTTTTTAACATCTTTTATCCGGAATCAAATTAGAATTTTTTCACCACTCGTTCAATAAATGACTGAAAATTATATGAATATGGATACAGATAGAGAACGAATTTGAGGCCGAATACATAGATATAGCGCTGACGTTTAATTTAACGACAAATTATATGAAATGATTAGTGGGTGAGATTTGCATATCTGATTTTTCAGACCTTACATATACATTATAGTTTGATCCTTGCCAGTTAACTTGCCCTAGTGCTATGATGATGATGATCACAGAAGGTCAAAACTTGTCAATATATGTGACTGACTCTAGCTTTTCTGTCGTTCAGCTGGATAAATGAAACAAGATTGATGTTGTCTATGAAATTTGCTAATATTGTTTAATGGATTGTCGTCAAAACCCGAACAACAAATGCTTGTTTAACGGTACAGCTTGTATAAATGTAACAAAAACTACGAAAAGTGTATATTGGTGACTGCAAAGCAAGTATGGAGCCGACACATCCAGTCAAGCATATTTCATACAAGAGTACTAAAGGTAAACGCCGCATATCTAATTTTTCCTTCATGATATACGTATAGATGTTTAAACATCGCTACTCAATTTTGCGTCAAGTTATATCGATTGCTCCTGCACATCGAAACGCGTTAGAAATTGAAACTGATGTCGTATTTTTTCTATTTTGGGTGACCGTTTAAATAAATTGGGATTGATGATTATTTCGGGTCCGTTAAATTGATTTAAAAAAATAATAGCTAACTGTATAATTATTCTTATTTCACATAAGCTTAATAAAGCTGCAGTATTTCAAATTTATACTTCCTAAATTGTGGTCACTTGTACGAAATCTAGTTCGGATTTACTATTTTGTTTATCTAGAACGTTCTATATGTACCTTGAGTTATTTGTAGGAAAAAAACAAAAAGTAAAATCGTCAGTTTTTCCTAAAGAAGAATGAACTGACTCTTGATAATAGACTTACTTTAGCAATATTATTTAATGAAATGTATCATACAATAATCGTACCATAATTAGAACAACGAAGATAGTCATTTCTAGGTGGATAAGAATTCAGCAGGGCGAGCTGTCTCCTACAGGTTAAGTCGTACGGATAATATCGACATCTGACTGCGAACTAGTCAATTCTAGTCAGTTGTCTGTTGTAGTCTTGTAACGAATTCCAAAGAAAATTTCAACTGGTGAATTTTACTTTAAATATTTCCAAAAATTACAAAATACAGCCCGAGTGATTACTAAACTATTTAATAACTAAAGTTAGTTTAAATTGTAATTTAACTAAATGTTTGATATGAACTACAACCCAGAGAAGAACCAAACTCCGTAGCAATGAGGTTAGCTGTGCATGTTAGATCCACGTATCGCATATAATTATTAGTGGTAAATCGAATAGCATATTGCATTGGTTAGAGTTTTTAACATTCAAATTAAACTGAATAGTAAAACTACTAGGCAATTGCTTGCTAGCTAAGTGGAATCTTCCATCTACACTCACCAGACGTACGCACAAGTATTTCTTATAACGAATATGATCTATCTTTTGAAATATTTCACTGGAGCTGGTTTGTTACCTTTGCGATAAGTAAACATTTGAGCAAAAGCCCTCTAAATAACCTGATATTGAGAAGTTAATATAATTTGAAATATTTTTCTAACAATTGAAAATTTTACTCACATATATAGCTAATAATGTAGGCGTGATTGTAATGGATTTTACTCTGCATTTGAGTAAAACCAAACAAAAATGGATTATAGTGGCAACTAGCCCATCAAAAGCTCTTAACGGTTGTTTTCAGTTAAAATTCGAGACCAAATTCATTTATGAGACCGGGGTCAAAGCGGAACAGTGGATACTCACAGTAGCCACACACATAGGATTTAAAATAATTCTTTGCCGATTTTATTTCCACGATACTGTGTATGGTAAATGTTCTCCATCCGATAAATCACGAGGTGATTGTATTTTTGGCAACTTCATGGTTATGGTCAGGATGGCAATTGTTCTTCTCGCGATCCTAATATGGTATACTACGTGAACATTTTCGGTTTCTTTCTGTCATATAAGGAAAGCATGTTTTGATTTGTTAGAAAATCTTTTTGAATGCAAAACTTACATTGCCACACTCTTGAACAACAAAAGCGATTTATTGCAATTATTATTCGAGAAATAAAAACTAAGAATTAATTTGGCTAATACATATAAAAAACAACATAACAGATATTATTTATTTTTGCGTACTGCTTTTACACATGTAGACTAAATTAATTCTTCTGCTTCAGTTTTCCAGCAGTTAAATAAATTTTGTTCTCCAATTTATATTCACAGGTATTCATCTGGCGTGGACGGGAACTTATATTCGAACACAATTTGCAAACACCATACATGCGAAGAGAAGGTAACTGAAATACACCATCAAACTGAATTTGAGCCGCAGAATAGACGAATAAGTGATAAAATAAGTCATATCTTTAACTGCAAATTGAACAGAGATCTTAGTCTGCCAAACGGCCTCAATAGGGACTCAACTGCGCATACGAAAATCAATAAGACAAGAGAACAATCACGAATTGAATGTCAAGCAAAGAAGGCAGATGTGAAGCAAACAAAGCCTAAACATGAAAGACGGGCCGCGATGTATGACCAACGTATTGAAACTGGAATATCTATGTGTGAGGTGAAACATTCACACCATTTACGTCTAGGGCAGCAAAACCAGAATGAAAATCTTGTAGATGTGCACAAAATTTACAAAAGCTGGCGTTCCGAGACATCTGATTTTGATGCAAGGGACCAAATGGAGCACGAAAAAAAAGAAAATGGTAAAAGGAGTTCGGTAAGTAGACAATTATTCTATGCTTTTGAATTTCAAAATACCATAATAATGTATAAAATTGATGCATCAATCTTATCACCATAACAGCAAAGACAGTTGGCTCAACTTAGTTAATAATTTTTCACTTTTTTATAATGTACTAGAATATGATTTTAATAATACAATTATATCGATGTTGTTTGTAATTTCACGTTTTGATTTTCCCTGGTAATATACTGAGCAAGACAGCAGGTTGACTAACAAAGGTAAAATCGAAATGTAATTTCAATTTGACCGGAATTTTGACTGCAAAATTTCATTGAAGTCTGTTTTTAGCGTATGATTTAGAAGCATACATTTCTTCAACCTTTAAATAAGGCTCAACGTAAATAACTTTTCTATTGACACACAAGTATATCTGTGTGCATTAATAAATTATAGTGTTAACAGTTTTAGCAGATGAAGAATTATACTGCGCTCAGTTTAAACTAATCATCGAATCTTTGCTTCACTATATTTTAAGCAATTCGTGTTCTATTCACAATTGCATTGAGATAAATAACTTTTTCTCCTCGCAAAATATATTTTTATGAATTATTTTTAATATAATATAGTATAAATATGTATTAGTATAATAGGCATCCATTGATTGAAAAAATGTATATTCCATAATGCTACATACATTGACATCCAATTTATCCTTATTTCTGTAATTTTATTAAAAGTTGTGTCTGTTGAATGCCCATGGGTAAGCTTATTGTGTTATTGCGCAATTGCATCGTAATTTGTTTAGTTTATTTAAAGCATAATCTATCAAAAGGACGATATGCAGTTATCTATTAAGCATCCATCTTACGAATTACAATATTTCAAGAATAAGCAGATCGTCTTCGGGATAATAAAATAGTGATTAAACCGACGAATTTGATCTTAGAAAGTAGAGTTAAACCATTACAAAGGAAACAAAATATTAGAATGGTTGATATTCAAATGATCAACTTACGTAAAAATCTCAAAATTGAAATTTTTCGTAAAATAATTAAATTTTCATACCTATAAACTGGTCCTAGCTAGAAGCAACGAACAATAGTATCAATAAATAATTGAAATCATCAGAGATTCAGTATAGTTTCCAATTCTCATATGAGAAATTGAAATAAGTAACTATGAAATATTCAGATTGAAACTGACAAATATGCACAGATCAGTTATAATTTAACTTCGAGCAGAAAACTCGATATTCAATTAACGTCAGTATTATAGATTTTAATGAAATAAATAGAAATGAAAATATACAGACAAATAATATTTTCTTATGGCCATAACATTTATAAAGAAAACAAAATCTTGATGACTATCAGAACTTTTAAATGATTTTAAAATATGTAAAACTAAAGAGTTATTGCGCAATTGCCTAGGAGGTTTATTATATTGCTTAAAGTGTATATGATAAAATATCATCTATTTGCATGAGCAAGTTACCGATCTGGGCTCAGTATACTGTCATTAATTCAAGTCTTGGAGCTTGAAGTAAACACGAATCCCGACGTATTTAACCGGTCGTCGTTGAATATGGTCATCATCAGAATACTGGGACAACCTTATTATCAAGAATCGCACTACGATACATATATATGGAAAATAACATTAGATATGCAGCTCTCACCTCTACTAGTCTCACATACATTGTACTTGACTTGAAATGCCGGGTGCATAATTTTTATGCAGATAGAAAAATTAAGTTTATGCACCTTCGCCATACACACACACATACACACACATACACACACACACACATATATATATATATATATATATATATATATATATATATATATATATATATATATATATATATATATATATATAGTAAAATTAAACAATCATTGATTGCACGAGTGATGGTAACAATTTTTTAAATGAAGCTTGTAAGCAGTATACCATCTGCTTGTGGAAAATGTGACAATTTTTTTTAATCATCCCGCGTCTGGTACAGGCACAGAAAGTACAATTAGCGCAAAAACAAAAAACGTCATATTAAGAAAAAATGTGGCAATGCAAAATTCAGTTAGGCCGAAAAGTAAGGCGGAATAGCGCAGTGAGTAGATTTACCGTCTCCGATTCAAATGTGCTACGGTTCAAGCCTCGTCTGCTGCGAAATTCTGAACAATACATGCACAGCTGTCAATAAGGACGAATCAGGTCTACTGGACGAATTTTCTTTGCTACCTCATGCAATTCTTAATTTGTACTAACAGATGAATATATAATGGGACTGGAAGTTATATCAAGTTTGCAACTTTTATCGACATACTTGTATATTACGTGCATTATATATTTGTCGAATTAAAGTTAATATAAATTACACTGAAGTTTTTATAAACAAGAAATATAATTAGAATTCACTCATTTGTATTCAAATCAAATATGGTCTATCAAGAATGATTTAATATATGAAAAATAGAAATATAAAAAAGACTATTATGTAAAGGAAATATGTACCAAAATATTCTGAATTAAGAAATTATCACAATATATATGAATGCGGTATTAAATTAGTCATTCGCGTATAAAATGAAACGTCTAATTTTCCTCTGCCAATACTTCAACATACTACGGCAAAATCAGGTTAACACTACGGGGAATAAACTTAATTATTTCAATAGGATCAAAATTTTGTACAATATGTATGACATATTCACGATATTATATGTCAAATTTAACTGTTACTCTAAACGTTCTTTTAACCATTCAATTCAACCGCCTTATTCAAATTACAACAATTGATTACAATGGGTCATATTTTTTAATTTTGCACAGAGCCATTTATCAGATATCACAACAAGCAGCAAATTGGATGCAAATTTGTTTATTTGTGAAAAATATAAAAAATTTTCAGACAAGTTTCCCACCATGGAAAGGGTGATTAAAGATAATCGCGACTTTGACTCTGCTCCAATTTTATTCATAACCGGACTCCTATAAACACACTTTCATACTTTTGAGGGAAATAATTTTATACATTTGTTCAATTTGAATGCATAGATATCAATGATATAGTGTAAGACCAATACATTTCATATATTTTTTCACCAGCTTTTAATACATGTCATAGAAATTTAATACATGTCATAGAAATCTTCCAATTAAATTCCATGTTGCCGCCTAATCAAAATAATATAAATATGTAGTTCTGAATCATTAGCTAATAAGTTATCCTTTATTCACAACCATTTTTTCATATAGTATATTTGGAAATAATGCCCGTTGTGATCCTCATTAATAAATCAAAACTATTTTTTTTGACGACGAAAACACACACAATGAAAAAATGCAAGGAAATATATCAATGAAAATAATTAGTCTGATTATAAAAAAAACATTGTAATTAAATAATACTTAAAAAACTACAATACTACTAATTTTGTACATGGTTTTACAAATAAAAGAATGAAAGATTTTTTAGATTGTATTATATACATCACGTATTTATGGCTTGCGTTTTGCGGTGACGAGTGATTCAATGTGTATATACATGTTACTTTTTTCTAGTTATATAAGCAAGTTTCTGATCTGGGCCCTGTACCGCGTACATTTGAGTAACAGTTACACATTTTTTCTCATGTAGCAACATGTGCATGAACCAGACACAGCAAATCCTATAAGAAAAGAGCCACTAAACGCAAAATTAGTAAACAAAAAGTAGCAACACAATATAAAAATTAATGGAACAATAGGGCAAACAGCGGACAATTACAATATCTGCACGGTTTTGGCAAAATGGATTAGAATTTGCATGGATTTATTAAAAATCTCTCGGATTCAAACGCCGACCTTGGCAACTCCGAATATAACTAATATATTTACACTAAAAGAGAAACTTTAATGGTTGAAAAATTACTCTTTCTTTCATATGCAATATTTAGTTTACAATAGTGCTATACATATACGTATCTATAAATTTTAGGATGAGAAGACATCTTAAAACTAATAGCATATTAGTCGATTTCTTTTGAGAACATACAACAACACATTGCAAACATATTTTTTTATAAGTCCTGGGTTTTCATTTGATTAAGGGAATGAAAATTAGTCAGATATTGATTTTAACTTCTATTTATTATTTGTGGTCTACTACGGGTTGATTTCTGATTGCATTTGCATTTTTGTTTCTGTGCGATTAGAAGTCAAACTTATTGCATCACAAAGTGATGTTTGAGATCTGGTTTTACTTTATTTCATGTAATGAGATTAGACCAGATATTTGATTTGTTGGTTATTAAGAGTAATATTATTTTTCCTTGTATGTTGTATTTTGCATCGCCGTGATTTTGAGATTTAATATTTCTCTTTGTACTAGCACAAGATGCACAGATTCCAAGGTTGATAGTTCAAACTTTATACATGTTCTATCAAAGGTAGTTATGATCGTGATGCCGTTTCACAGATTGGTGACAATCCAGACGAGAGTTTGGTGAAGCTGGAGCTAAAGGTGCTCAAAATTTTCTCGAAGCAAGTAATTAGTTGTAAGGATGTGTTTTGTGGTCAGTCAAGTTGGAAGGAATTTTGAATGAATTTACCGCGTGTGGGAATATAAAATATAAAGATTCGTTTATGTGTTAAAATATTTCGAACTTTACGATGTGTCGAACTAATAAAATAATCAAAATGACTGTGTGGAAACTTTCTCTGTCCATGCGTGCATGTGTGTGTATTCTATTCTATTCTATTCTATTCTATTCTATTCTACTCTATTCTATTCTATTCTATTCTATTCTATTCTATCCCATTCTATTCTATTCTATTCTATTCTATTCTAATCAATTCTATTCTATTCTATTCTATTCTATTCTATTCTATTCTATTCTATTCTGCTCTATTCCATTCTATCATATTTTATTCTATTCTATTCTAT
>JAQBSW010014748.1:0-11072 GCA_029291075.1 Eudiplozoon nipponicum | reverse complement strand
CTCCAAGGTATGCATATTCGTGGCATACTAAAATCATCGAAGTTAGGTTCGGAAGCTTCGATGGAAGAGATGCGTGATAATACAGTCCGTAAATCTGTTAGATTTCGGCTGGCAGGTAATCTTAAAGAGGTTGCTGGTTATAGCAACAATAAGTTCGTTATAACTGATGAATTAAATTTCTTAATAGACACAAGTGCAGAGGTGAGCATAGTTCGATCTGATGTGGTGGAAACTGATAGCCCCACATTCGATTACCAACTATGGGCTGCTAATGGAAGTCCAATTGAGATTAAGGGAGTTAAAGAAATGTCAGTGACATTAGGGCAGAAATCTCCATTTACGTGGAATTTTCTGGTCGCTGATATAAAGGATAACATCATTGGGATGGAATTTTTGATCCATTTTAATCTCGCTTTAGATCCCAAATCTAGGACCATTGGACAAAGCACTGGGATAGTGACTTATGCTGAGACTGGGACCTCAGTAGTTAGGTCAGTGAGACTACCCAGACCCGTCGTCGCCGATGACTTGGCGGATGTCATCGAGAAACACCTGGCCGTGTTTCTGCCATTCAATGCTAAACGCAAGGGTTTAAAGACAGGCATAGAACACCAAATCGAGTTGGTGGAGCCACTACCTTGTTCGCCGAAGTCTCAACCGTTAGCACAACACAAACAGCAGGTTGCTATTGAAGAATTTAAGCGGTTGAGAGAAGAAGGAATTTGTAGGCGTTCAAATTCCAACTTTGCATCTCCAATAGTGGTTGTTCCCAAACCTGAACCAGGTCAATGGTGGGTTTGTTGTAACTATCGTCTATTGAATTCGGTAACGAAAGGCGATTCGTATCCTCTACCAAACCAGAGTACTTTGCTCAGGGATATAATGGGGTATGAGGTATATACAACGTTAGATCTGCAGAAAGCGTACTATCAAATACCTATGGAGGCAGAATCTGTACCGCTCACAGCAGTGCGATTCCCTGGAGGAGGATCGCATGAATTCTTATGTATGCCTTTTGGGTTGAAGAATGCAAGTCAGACATTCCAGCGTCTGACAGAGGAAGTTCTTCAAGACTGTTCATTTGCTAGAGTGTATATAGATGACATCATTATATATAGTCAATCTAGGGAGGAACACTGGGAGCATTTGGACATCGTTTTGTCTAAGCTGGAACATTATGGATTGGTAGTAAAACCAGAAAAGAGTAGGATTGTTTGCTCTACCGTAAAATATCTTGGACACACCATTTCCAAGGATGGAATCAAGCCCTTGGAAAACAAGGTATAAGCAATCAAGGATGTGCCAGAACCTAGAACTTACGCCAGTTGCGTAGATTTTTGGGCATGATTAGCTACTATCGTCGGTTCATACCAGGTTTAGCTGGAATTTTGGGGTCGCTAACTCGACATTTAGTTTGTGAACGAAGCACAATCAAGAAGTCCAGGCCTATTAATTTTAACCAAGACGACAAGGAAAAATTCCAGAGGGCCAAAGATCTGTTAAGCCAAATAACCACATTAGCACCTGTGGATTGGACTACGCCGTTTGAGCTGGTCACACATGCTTCTGATGTAGCCATAGGAGCAGTGTTACATCGACGGGAAAATGGTATAGTCAACCCGATTGGATTCTATAGTCGGAAACTCCAAGATCGCGAGATGCGATATGATACGCTTGGAAAGGAGTTACTAGCAGTTTATTCTGCAGTGTTGCATTTCGAGCACTACCTAGATGGACATCAGTTTATGATATTAACTGATCATAAACCGTTGTTGAGTATCCTTGGGAAAGCAAATAGGCTAAATTATTCTCGGCGGGTGAATTCACAAATAACCCGACTCGCAGAATTTGATTTTACCATTAATCATATTTCAGGAAAACATAATGTGGTGGCAGACACTCTTAGTAGACCAGCCGTATCAGATGAAGATATGATTCGTTCAGAGTCACTCGTATGCTCTATTGCATATTCTAATGATTTTGTCCAGCAATTGATGGAAGCACAAGGTCTTGATCCTTTGGTAGCTGTGTTGGAAAAGAATCCTGCATGTACACGCAGGAAGATTGGAGATAAGTGGTTATTATGTGAAATCTCCAGGAGCCAACCTAGACCTTATGTACCGCTAGAATTAAGGTATAAGGTAATTCAGCAGCTACATGAATTCAGTCATCCTTCCATTAAGGCAACTATCAGGATGGTCACTGATAGATATGTATGGCCAAAGATGTCGAAAGATATAAGAGCCTGGGTAAGGACATGTGCCCGGTGTCAAACTTGTAAAATTTGGCGTCATACCAAAACTGAAATGAAAACGATTGGTATACCAGCAGGTCGGTTCATGCATGCTCATATTGATATAGTAGAAATGCCAGAGATTTCCGGCCAAAATTATTTACTCACGATGGTCGATCGGTTCAGTCGTCAGTTTGAGGTAGCAATCCTGAAGGACATGACAGCTCAAGAGGTCTTACTTATGTTCTTGCATAATTGGGTGTCGCGATATGGTGTACCGGTAAGGGTAACTACTGATCGTGGTAGTCAGTTTATGTCTGAACTGTTTATCAGATCATTGAATACAATGGGGATAGAAGTAAGACACACATGTGCTTATAATCCCAGAGCCAATGGGATGGTTGAGAGACTGCACAGGGAGCTGAAGGCTGCATTACGCTGCACCGGTGGATCCAGTTGGATACATGATTTGCCCATAGTTTTGCTGGCAATGCGAAACAGATACAGAGTTCAGTTAGGAACATCCATAGCAGAACTTGTTTATGGAGAGCCACTGAGGTTACCTGGAGATCTTCTAATAGAAGCTCCAAGTTGTCTCGATTGGGCCTCTAGTTCAGTAGATTGGTTTGTTGGAGCATTGAGAGATAAAATGAGTCGTTTAGCTCCAACCAAAACTAGAAGTCCAAAGTCCAAATGCTATGTATCTTCAGATTTAAAGCTGGCATCGCATGTATACATAACTAACGAAAACAGACAGAATTGTCTGACTCCATTCTATAAGGGGCCATATAAAGTCAATCATATGACTGAGAAAAATGCATTTATAGAAGTAAATGGCACTGTAGAATGTGTAACACTGGATCGCTGTATTGCACAGTTTATTTGGACGGAGGAGGAGACTGAGGAACAGTATTCACCGAAGTACCCAGAAGTTGAGGCGAGATGTGACTCAGAAATTGGTGAGAAAAATGAAGAGTCGAATAAATATGGTAAAGAAGTAAAGATTAAAACCAAGACAACTGAGAATCAAGAACAACGCGATATGAATATGAAATCTGGTGCAGTACCAGCACAACTTGTTGAAACTTGGTCTGGAAGAGTCATCAAGAAACCGAAGAATGAAGACTACGTCATGTATGGTTAATCATCTTAAACATGAGGGAGTATGTAGAGGCTAAATTAATAATCGGACAGAAATTAACCTCTCATATAAAAATAAATCAATTTTTATTTTTGGACATTTGATGTTATCGCTGGTTTCGTAAAACAATATTGTAATTTTTGAAAAATATTGTAAAATTTTTTGAAAGTTCTTTTGTTCATATTGTCGAAGTTTTGGACTTGTCTTGTGGAAGGAAATGAGAGAGTTTTGATCTGAGTTTCTGAATTGCATAAGCGGGACACTGCGTGGTTCCATCTCCGACTCTTTGTGAATAAAACTTTGTAATCTTCTCGTCGTTTTGTTTAAAATTATCAGTGAAAAGAACCACAAATTTGCTTTGGGTAATAAAAGTGAATATTTGTTTTAAGGTCTCAATCATTCCAGTTCAGTAATTTGTGGATATCAACGTATCCGGGTAAGCTTACTTAATTAATATAATATATAAATTACAAGTAATTTAATAATATCATGTCTGGTTTATTAAATACTGAGGATACAGGGTAGTTGGCTAGCGGACTTAAGGATTGTAGCTTAAGAGATAGTTCAGAGGAACTTAAGTGTTCCAAGATAGATGATCATTCCGCATATATGGATTTTCCGGGCCTGGTATCCAAGAGACCCCCTTACGGTAGTGACCTAAGAGCCTCTACAAGGTGAACCGGTTCTGACGAAAATGATACTCGTTGGGTTGTAACACGGAGCCGCGCATTACATTTTAATAGTTTGTTTAAGTGATATTTTTTAATAGAAAATACACTTGTACCTTGTAATTTACATATGAGCCAACATTTAATTTATGTTAAATGACCATTTACTTATATACATAGTCAACGGTCTCATATCATAGTATATGCAATCATCATGTACATAGCAACTAAATCAGTAACACACTTAAAATATTCACAAATGTCACGACTAACATGGACAGCATAAACGAGAAAACACTCGCTCCATTGGTCTTAGTGATCTGTTCTCTCTAACGGCGATGGAGTTTGCCTGGGAAATGTAAAATGACGTCTGGCACTGCCAATTGCCACCAATCTTGAAAATTCACGCTTCCGCTCTCAAAAATTTCAACACAAATCCAATATGCTCCAATCAATATAACTGACCACTTAAAAAAATATTTTGCAGCAACAAATTATGATCTTTGGCATCATTTAAATAAAAGGTCAATTAATGAGTATGCACCTGCTCATAATGAACTCATTAAGATATATTTTTGGTAATCAATAGCCAGTTCATAGACCAGTTGCTTAACTGGGTATAAACCTTGACCAACCGCTTTAGTCACATTTCGCTAAGAGAAATTTTGGTTTATTGTTCCTCTTTTTCAGAATAAAAATTGGTAAAAAGGATTAAATTTTGTCTCTTTTATTTTGTTTTTTAATTAAAATGCGATACTCAATTACATTGACCGAAACCAGACTAATAATGTAGTAGGAAATCTGACATTACCTTTGTAACGCCCCGGCTAGGGTGTTGTGCAACATTACTAATACGATAAAACAAGGATCCAGAAAGAGCAGTTTCTGTTGGTGGTACTTAATAGGGTCTTGGATAAATTCACCGGCAATGCCGTGAGAAATTGTGAATATTAGCAGAGTGTGGATATTCAGAAGTCGTTCTAGACACTGGCTCTTTGGTTCAAAGTGCGTTGGTTGTTGATCCTTTGAGTAGATGCATATGTACAAACAGAATTGACTAAGCAGGATGTGTTAGTTGCTGTTCAAAGGCTTTGATTTGTTATGTTTAAGGTCTGCGTAACAATGAGGTGGCTGGCACCCGTAGAAATTCTATCAGTAGATGATCGAATACGTATAAATGGTTGCGTAGCAAAAAGAAGATTGGCGTGACTAAAGAATGTCCGTATTATTTGCACAGCGTAGTAAGCACAAGTAGAACAGGCACGTAGATGATCAGTGCAACAAAGAAACTGACAGCTAGCGAACAGAGCAGAATGTATAGTGGAATAACATCTCATTTACATAGATTTAAAGTCATACGTAATTGGTCAACGGTAGGTGTGCTTTGTCACTGATTCACAGAATTCAATTTTGAAGTCGTTTTTGACAAAATGACGGCTAACTAATCTAAACCGTTGCACTATCAACAAGTTCGATGTTACCTGCAATGCAACGATTTTATAAATGCCGTGAATTTCTACGAAACACGCATTTGTTTGTTATCTACACCACTATCACCATGCAGTCATATTCTCTGCATATTTTTAGTGTCTGTTTTAATCATAATGGTTTGCACAAGCTTCTATACTTGCACAGCTTGTTGTAAATCAAGATATGTGGCTACTGAGCATTTAGGCTATCGTGATCGTTTAATTTAGTTAGCGGATTCTTTATGTTTTCCCGCATGTATCATCATCAAGTCTCACTATGACCCTCAACATGACATCTGCAACATCCTACTTCTACTAATATACCGATTGACGATTTTATACCCATTGATCACTTGCAAGACAAGAAAACACACGGAACATTTGTCAATATTTCTAGAAGGCCCACACTTTGGGGCACTTTCACAGTTCACGTAGTTTGTTTGTAATAGCGTTCTCCAGGGCCACCTAACAGTATCTGCCTTCGTGGAGGATCCTTTTGGATACATGTTTTGCCCATAATTTTGCTGGTAATGCAAAAAACATGCAGTGCTGAGTTAATATAATCCATAGCAGAACTTGGGCCACTAGTATAGTGGATTATATTGTTCGAGCATTGAGAGATAAATGGAATCGTTTAGCTCCAAACAAGACTAGAAGTCCAAGGTCTTAATTATATGTATCATCAAATTTAATGCTAGCATCTCATTTATACATAACTAACGAGAACAGACAAAAGTGCCTGACTCCATTCAATAATGGACCAGTCAAAATCATTTGAATGACTGATAAAAATGGTTTCATATAAATAAATGGCACAGTAGAGTGGATAGCGCTGAATCGCTGAATTCCTCAGTTTAACTGGACGAAAGGCTAGACTGAGGAACGATACCCATCAAAGTATCAAGATGCTGAGTAGAAATCTGATTCGAAGATGTGTGAAAAAGTAAAGTCAGATACACGAGAAAATGAATTGAAGATTAACCAAAGATATCTGAGAAAAGAGATCGATGCAATATGAAAGTTAAACCCAGCAAAGTACCAGTATACAATGTTGAAACTCGTTCTTGAAGAGTCACAATGTAATGAATACTTCGTGATGTATGCGTAAACATCTTAAACATGAGGGTGCATGTGAATGTCAGTTAACTGGTTGACGATTAATTAACTCTCGCAAAAAAATAAACCAAATTTTACTTTTAGAAATTTGATTTAATCGCTGGTTTCATAAAACAATGTTTTTGTAATTATTGTAATAATTTTGGAATTTGCTTAACGCAGATTATGGCTTGCCTTTGGTGCTTTCATAATTTAGTCTTCTGGAGATTTTGAGTTGCGTGTTACGCTTTGTTGTGTGTTTCTGGCTCGCGACATTTGGTTAATAACGTATTGAAGTTCAAAAAAATTATTATTCTTAATTGAACTTACGGGAACGATCTCAAATTTGCATTAGCTTATTATTATGGATATTTGTTTTAAGGTTTTCAATTCTGTTCTGTTCTGTGTGGCATTCAGTGAGATGATGAGCGCACAAATTGTTATATTAACTATATGGTAATAAATCTTATTCTAACATTATGTCTAACAATGATAAATGTGAGAATACAGAGCAATTAATCAAAAGACTTAATAAATGTAGTTGAAGAGAAAGTTCTGAGGGATTTAGTTGTTCTAAATTAGATGACCATTCAATACATATGAGTAATCCGTGACTGGCATCTCAAAGGCTCTCCGACCTGAGTTCCTTATTAGTGAAAATCATTGAAAGTTCTCTGAAATGTTTTGTGTTTAATTCATGACATGCACATTTATTGTTAATTTTTGATGGAGCCTTCTTTGTAAAAAAACTCTTCCAGAATTGCTATGGTTACTGCATGCTCGATTTCCGTTTTTGTATGTTCATCCTACTGTGTAGTCTTAGTTTGTGACAGCAAATTCAGCTCTCTTGCTCCGAAATTTCATCTTTGTAAAAGATTATTTTTACATTTCAGTAAACTTATTCTATTAAACGTAATTGGTTTTTAATTAAATTTTGGTTTCGGAAAGACAAAAAACAGATATATTCCATAAGGCTTGAGCTTTGGAGAAACATTTTTGCATTCTAGGTCAATTTTTGATCAGTTTGCGATTTGAGCACATACTTGTTCCGATTTGTCAATTAGGAAACCGTGGGTGGAATGTTTATCTTTTACTGCTATGCCATTCAGTATTAAAAAAAGATAAATAGGGGTACGTGAAGAATTTTATTGGAGCACCTTAACTGAACAATCTTGCAGTGGCGGGATATTCTAAGTACAATATACCTAAAGTGTGTTCTCAAATTTAAACGGTTATGGTCATGGCATCCGAAAGGTTCACGAGAGTTTATGGAAAATGAACCTTTATAGTGGATTTCGCTGTCATGTATATAAAGTGTATGCTTTTGGAAGACTTGTCAAGTGTTCTTTGTGCAAATAACCGTCAAACAGAATTTGAGCATTAGCAGGATAGGCCAAGCGATATTTTGAAAGTCAAAACGATTTTTATGATGTCATATGTGCGATAACTGCAACAGAAAGAGTTAGTTGGCTAGTTGATGGCAAGCAGCAAAACTTTGGAGTTACGAATTTTTGAAAACTAGACGTGAAACGTGTCTCGCGTGCTGGGCTAATATATTAAATAATTTAAGTATAAGATGAGTAGCTTCAACTTATTGGTTATCCTGTGAAAGAAGGAAACACTGAATCTGATTTCGCAGGACAAAGTTCATTCCATTCAAGAGCTTTTTTGCAGAAGTAATAATAGATTTGTTTGTAAGAGAACGCACTGCAATGAGTATTGAGGAAAATACCTCGACCAAGGATGCTTTTATAGCTTGGAGCTCTAATTATATTTACTATTTTACACTATTGTGTTGGGGACTTTTGCGGGGTTGTTTTCTAGTTCGTGAATTTTGTACCCGTCCTCCATATCAATGGTGGCTATTATTATTACCCGTGCGTCTAATCAGTCTCTGATCATTTTCGGATGGTTGATGTGAGAAGGCAAAAACATCTGGTCATACGTATATTAGATATAATGTTGCAAGTAGTAATATAATTCACAGTTAGTTCAAATTGAATATATGTTGGTCAGCTGCAAAACAGATTTTATGCAAAATAGTTCTTTAACACTATTCACAGTTAAACTAAATTTTCCGTCTTCTAGACAACAAAAGTTAAAATGATTCATGTTATAAAGAAAAATGTTCTGTATAATCCGTATAACGACTTCAATGACAAAAAGACTCACAAATATTTAGTTCAGTGTTTTACCCACAGGTTATTATATTAATCCATTGCTCTCTGAAGTTCGGATAGTTAACCACGGTAAATCCAATGCGTAACTTCTGCAACTAAGCGAAATAAGTTCACTGAGACACAATAGTCCACCGCGTGTTTTTTCCGTTTCGAGCGCGGTTCTGTTTCTTTTATAAAAACACTATTAATTACAAATAAAATTGCAGTTCAAGAAATATCGATTAAAACTGTTTGAGACTAAAAGAGATTGTTCCTAAATTCACAGCTAAGAGAAATATTGTTTAAGGACAGAGTTAGAATATTTGACCTTAAAGAGCACAGCGTTTGTAAAAATTGACCTTCGTTGGGTTGTAACACGGAGCCGCGTGGTACACTATGATTAATGCAACGATCCATCTGAGGGGCCAATGAAGTGCTGCAATATATTCAAAACTTGACCACTTTGATGGATTTTTATAGGAAACTATATGACGCATTTGAAATAAACGAAACACAAAGTTACGGAACTTTCAACTCAATTACAATGCAATTCTCTATTGTTGCCGGATTATAAAGGACTAATAGCGGGTAACGAAAGCTGTTATGATTATAAACTATTCATATTCTTAGCATAATGAATGTAAATGCGATACATTTTCTGTACAGATACATCATACCTTGCTCACGGACTATTTTTCGGCAGTTTGTCTTACATATTTAGTGGAGTCTTATTAATGGCAATTCGCAGAATCTCACTTACACTTTCTCTCCTGACAAATTGTGCTCGCTAAATTGACTAAACGGATTATTAAATTCCAATACTCACGTCTCTTAATGCTGTTGCTCATTTCGTCTTTAAAAATTGTGGTTCTTAATGCAAATGCACACATAACTGCAACTATATCGCACGATGCAATAAGACCAGCTGAGGAATGGATGACTGTCAAATAGAAGAACAAGGAAGATAAATTGTAGAATCGAATGAGGCGCTACATGCGAAGTTAAATAAATTACAGATAGATGTTTAGCCATGGGTTGAATTGGCTGACATAACAGTGGAAGACGACACGCCAGTCAAAAATAAAACATCAGGGGAAGAAATACTAAACATATTAGCGAATGAAGTCTCAGCGCGGATTAGCAGACAAGATCAGCTAATTTTATTTAATCTTGATGAAAATGCCGACATAAAAGACGTTGAGAAATTAAACGTTTTGATCAAGGATGAGACGCATGCTGACATTGCTAAATGTTATGGGATGGGAAAAAGGCCCCACCGTCCAAGACCTGTGGTTGTAAAATTATCAAAGAGGCCAGCGAATATGCAGATCGAGTCCATCAATAAAAATAATGTGAGAATCCAAATTTTCATAGTATATTTATTGGACGTGACAAAACATTTCTCCAAAGGAAGTTGGCAAAAGTAAAAAAGCTAAAGTGTAACACGCGGCTCCGTGTTACAACCCAACGAAGGTCAATTTTTACAAACGCTGTGCTCTTTAAGGTCAAATATTCTAACTCTGTCCTTAAACAATATTTCTCTAAGCTGTGATTTTAGGAACAATCTTTTTTAGTCTCAAGCAGTTTTAATCGATATTTCTTGAACTGCAATTTTATTTGTAATTAATAGTGTTTTTATAAAATAGACAGAACCGCGCGCGATCCGAGAGGATCACGCGGTGGACTATTGTGTCATAGTGAACTTATTTCGCTTAGTTGGCAAATTTGGACTATCCGAACTTCAGAGAACAATGTATTAATATCATGAACTGAGATAGAATCGTTACAAGCAGTGAACTAAACATTTGTGAGTTGTTTCATTGAAGTCCTTAAACGATTTACATTCTTTTTATAGTGATAACCTTTAACGATGACTTTTTCCATGTATCATTTGTTTTAAATCGATGGCATAAATGTAGTGCAATTCAGACCTTTGTACGCGAATAACTGATTGAGCATAAAACAATTTTCTATTATAAACTTAAATCATTTTAATTTTTGAGGTCTAGAAGACGGACCATTTAGTTTAATTGTGAACGGTATTTAAAACATATTTTTGCATAAAAATCTAATTTTACAGCTGACTAACATATATTCAATTTGGACTAACTGTGAATAGTGTTTAAGATATAATTTTACATTAAAATCTGTATTATTGCCAACCAACTCCTTCAATTCGGATTAACAGTGAATTATATTTATGTGCTACATTGTGTGGAATATATACATGAAACCTTTCTTCGGCCTTCTAATATTAACCATCTGAAAAGGAACAGACTGATTGGGTGCTCGGGTAGTAATAATAGC